>JAOVVB010000016.1:14820716-14846833 GCA_028570985.1 Heterobranchus longifilis | reverse complement strand
CTGGACCACATGTAGTATAAGCATTGACTTCACTGGCATGTTCATCATCAACACTCTCACTGACATGCTCTTTCACTACTGCAAACGCATCATCATGTAATTCTGTAATCATTGGTGTGATTTCTTGCTCATTTAAAAGTGCTGACTCAGCATGCTCATCTTCATTGTCTCCAGGTTTTTCATTTTGCTCATTAACATCAGTCAATCCTTCTACACTGCTTACGTCATGTAAGACCACAGTGTTTATCTGATTAGCTTCAGGTGATACTTGAGCAGGTGGTGTATCAGTCTTTCCAGTACCGATTTCAACTTCTGATTTAATTGTTTCTTTTGGTTCCATTGTCAAATTTGAGCCATGGATGTCAAGTGACACCTCACTAATAGTATTCTGTGATTCAGTGAGCAGGTTTGAAGTATCAGCTTGAGTTATGACTTGATGTTCAGTTTCTGTGTTTTCTGGATCTTTCCATTCACCGTCCTCTCCTTCAGCATGTGGTTCTTGCCTTCTCTGGGGTCTTCGGGTTGATCCAAATTTCTTCTTTTTCTTAGTTTGACTTTGCATATGTATTTCTGCATTTTCATTTTCCACATTCTCTGTAGTATTGACATTTTCTTCCTTGAAATCAGGATTTTCTCCTGCAGATGATGGATGTTCGATAGTAGTAAAACCCAGATCTGTAGTGAGAGAGGATACTTCATAAAGCACATTTTGTTGTGCACTTACTGGTGTAATGTCCTCTTGAACAAATGGGCTCGTGCTTTCATATTGCTCTGGTTCTCTGTTTGTTGGATTCGCTAGATGTTCTTCAGATATGTTTAGGTTCTGATCAGGTACAATTACATTTATATTTTCTGTGTTCATTTGCAGATCCGACATGGTGCGTGTTTGAGGAATGAACTCCACTTGACCACATGTAGTATAAGCATTGACTTCACTGGCATGTTCATCAACACTCTCACTGACATGCTCTTTCACTGCAGCAAAAGCAGCATCATGTAATTCGGTAATCACTGGTGTGATTTCTTGCTCATTTAAAAGTGCTGAATCAGCATGCTCATCTTCATTGTCTCCAGGTTTTTTATTTTGCTTTTTAACATCAGTCAATCCTTCTGAACTGGTTACATCATCTAAGACCGCTGTGTTTATCTGATTAGCTTCAGGTGATAAAATAGCAGGTGGTGTATCGATCACTAAAGTCCTGATTTCAACTTCTGATTTAATTGTTTCTTTTGGTTCCATTGTCAAAGTGGAGTCATTGATGGCAAGTGACACCTCACTAGTAGTATTATGTGGATCAGTGAGCAGGTTTGAAGAAACAGCTTGAGTTATGACTTGATGTTCAGTTTCTGTGTTTTCTGGATCTTTCCATTCTTCGTCCTCTCCTTCAGTTTGTGGTAGTTGTCTTCCATGGGGTCTCCGTGTTGATCCAAATTTCTTCTTTTTCTTAGTTTGTGTTTTGGTATGTATTTCTGCATTTTTATTCTCTACATTCTCTGTAGTATGGACATTGTCTTCCTTGAAATCAGGATTTTCTCCTGCAGATGATGGATGTTCAATAGTAGTAAAACCCAGAACAGTGGTTAGAGAGGATACTTCACAAAGCACATTTTGTTGTGCAGTTACTGGTGTAATGTCCTCTTTGATAACATTTTCAGTAGGATAAGAATTTATTTTTTCCTTTGTATCATTATTCTCTTCCTCAATAACCCCAGTGTTAGTATCTTTTTGTTTCATGTTTTGCTCCTCTAGGTTTTCTTTTTCTTTTATTTCTTGGAGTTTGTTTTTCTGCTCAATTCCTGGCCCTCTGAGACTCCTACGTGTTGAACCCATCTTCCGTTTCTTCTCAGAACTGCTAAATTCCACGTTTTCTTTTATCACACCAACCTGAGATGATTTTGGTTCCTGTATCTGAACAAATGGGCTTGTGCTTTCATATTGCTCTGGTCCTGATTCTCTGTTTGTTAGATTCTCCAGATGTTCTTCAGATATGTTTAGGTTCTGATCAGACACAATTACATGAATATTTTCTGTGTTCATTTGCAGATCTGACATGGTGCGTGTTTGAGGAATGAGCTCCACTGGACCACATGTAGTATAAGCATTGACTTCACTGGCATGTTCATCATCAACACTCTCACTGACATGCTCTTTCACTGCTGCAAAAGCATCATTACATAATTCTGTAATCATTGGTGTGATTTCTTGCTCATTTAAAAGTGATGACTCAGCATGCTCATCTTCCGTATCTTCAGGTTTTTCATTTTGCTCTTTAATTTCAGTCAATCCTTCTACACTGCTTACGTCATGTAAGACTACAGTTTTCATCTGATCAGCTTCAGGTAATAATATAACAGATGATCCATCAATCACTCCAGTCCCGATTTCGACTTCTGATTTAATCATTTCTTTTGGTTCAATTGTTGTTTCTGGATCTTTCCATTCTCCTTCCTCTCCTTCAGCATGTGGTTGTTGTCTTCTCTGGGGTCTCTGTGTTGATCCAAATTTCTTCTTTTTCTTAGTATGGGCTTCCATATGAATTTCTGCACTTGTATTGTCCACATTCTCTATACTATTTCCATCATCTTCCTTGCATTCAGGATGCTCTGCTGGATGTTCCATAGTAGTTGAAGCCAGATCAGTACTTAGAGAGGATTCTTTACATAGCACATATTGTTGTGCACATACTGATGTAATATCCTCTTTACCAACATTTTCTGTAAGACTAGCATTTGTTCCTTCCTTTGTATTATTATTCGCTTCCTCAATAAACCCAGTGTTCGTATCTTTTTGGTCCATGTTTTGCTCCTGTGAGTTTTCCATTTCTTTTATTGCTTGAAATTTGGTTTTCTGGTCACTTCCAGAAATTTGTCCTCTGAGACTCTTTCGAGTTGAACCCATCTTCCTTTTTTTCTCAGAGCTGAATAATTCCACATTTTCTTTTATCTCATCAACCTGAGATGATTTTAGTTCCTGTATCTGAACAAATGGGCTTGTGCTTTCATATTGCTCTGGTTCTGGTTCTCTGTTTGTTAGATTCTCTAGATGTTCTGAAGATATGTTTTGGTTCTGATCAGATACAACTGCATTAATATTTTCTGTGTTCATTTGCATGTCTGACATGGTGTGTGCTTGAGGAATGATCTCCACTGGGCCACATGTAGTATAAGCATTGACTTCCCTAGCATGTTCATCCTCAGGACCCTCATTGCCATGCTTTTTGACTGATAGGGACACATGTTCTGTGAAAGCATCATTTTGTATTTTTGTGATGACTTGTGCCATTTCATGTTCACTTGTAAGTGTTGACTCTGCATCTTTTAACTCATTGACTCCTGTTTTTTCATTAGACTCTTTATTTTCAGACAATCCTTCTATACTGCTTCCCTCATCGGAGACCACAGTGAGCTCCACTGGGCTACATGTACAAAGACTGACTTCATTGGCATCAGTACTCTGCTTGCTATGCTCTTTTACTGCTGCAAAACCATCATCATGTATTTTTGTGATGATTGGTGCCATTTCTTGCTCATTTAAAAGTGTTGACTCTGCATCGTCCTTCACAATGACTCCAGGTTTTTCATTTTGCTCTTTAACATCAGTCAGTCCCTCTACACTGCTTCTCTGATCTAAGACCACAATGTTCATCTGATCAGCTTCAGGTGATAATATAGCAGGTGGTGTATCCTTCACTACAGTCCAAATTTCAACCTCTGATTGAATTGCTTCTTTTTGTTCCATTGTCAAAGGTAAGTCATGGATGTCAAGTAACACCTCACTAATAGTATTCTGTGATTCAGTGAGCAGGTTTGAAGAAGCAGATTGACTTATAATTTGATGTTTGATTTCTTCTGTGTTTTCTGGATCTTTCCATTCTCCTCCTTCTCCTTCAGTCTGTGGTTGTTGCCTTCCATGGGGTCTCCGTGTTGATCCAAATTTCTTCTTTTTCTGAGTTTGAGTTTGCATATGGTCATCTGCATTTTTATTTTCCACATTTTTTGTAGTATTGGCTTTGTCTCCAATGAAATCAGGATTTTCTCCTGTAGATGATGGATATTCAATAGTTGTTGAACCCAGATCAGTAGTTAGAGAAGATACTTCACAAAGCACGTTTTGTTGTGCACTGACTGGTGTATTGTCCTCTTTGAAAACATTTTCTGTAAGACAAGTATTTATTTTTTCCTTTGCATCATTATTCTTTTTCTCAATAACCCCGATTTTGGCATCTTTTTGGTCCATGTTTCGCTCCCATATGATTTCTTTTACTTTTATTTCTTCAAATTTGTTTTTCTGGTCACATAGCTCTGGTTCTGATTCTCTGTTTGTTGAATTCTCTAGATGTTTTTCAGATATGTTTTGGCTCTGATCTGATACAAATGCATGAATATTTTCTGTGTTTATTTGAATGTCTGACATGGAATGTGTTTGAGGAATAAGCTTAACTGGACCAGATGTTGAAGAAGTCCTAACTTTACTGGCATATTCATCATCAGCCCTTTCATTGCCATGCAGTTTGACTGGTAGGGACACATGTTCTGTGAAATCATGATCCTGTATTGTTGTGATGATTGGTAGCATTTCTTGCTCATTTAAAAGTGTTGACTCAGCTTCCTCTTTCATACTGACTCCACTCACACTGCTTTCCTCATTTAAGACCACAGTGTTTATCAGTTCAGCTTCTGGTAATAATATGGCAGGTGGTGTATTGATCACTCCAGTCCCAATTTCAGATTCTGTTTCAATCGTTTCTTTTTCTTGTATTGTCAAAGTTGAGTTTTGAATGTCACATGACACCTCACTGATATTCTGTGATTCAGTGAGCAGGTTTGAAGTATCAGCTTTAGTTATGGTATGATGTTCAATTTCTTCTGTGTTTTCTGGATCTTTAAATTCTTCGTCCTCTCCTTCAGCATGTGGTTCTTGCCTTCCATGGGGTCTCCGTGTTGATCCAAATTTCTTCTTTTTCTTAGTTTGAGTTTGCATATGTATTTCTGCATTTTCATTTTCCATGTTCTCTGTAGTATTGACATTGTCTTCCTTGAAATCAGGATTTTCTCCTGCAGATGATGGATGTTCGATAGTAGTAAAACCCAGGTCAGTAGTTAAAGAGGATACTTCACAAAGCACATCTTGTTGTGCACTTACTGGTGTAATGTCCTCTTTGATAACCCCAGTGTGGGTATCTTTTTGCTCCATGTTTTGCTCCTGTATGTTTTCCTTTTCAGTAATTGCTTTTAATTTCCTTTTCTGGTCACTTGCAGGAATTTGTCCTCTAAGATTCTTTCGTGTTGAACCCATCTTCCTTTTCTTTTCAGAACTGCTAAATTCCACATTTTCTTTTATCACATCAACCTGAGATGATTTTGGTTCCTGTATCTGAACAAATGGGCCTGAGCTTTCATATTCCTCTGGTTCTGGTTCTCTGTTTGTTAGATTCTCTAGATGTTCTGAAGATATGTTTTGGTTTTGATCAGATCCAACTATGTGAATATTTTCTGTGTCCATTTGCCTGTCTGACATGGTGTGTGTTTGACTAATGAGCTCCACTGGGCCACATGTAGTATAAGCATTGACTTCACTGGCATGTTCATCATCAGAACTCTTATTGCCATGCACTGGTAGGGACACATGTTCTATGAAAGCATTGTCCTGTATTTTTGTGATGATTGGTTCTATTTCTTGCATATTTAAAATTGCTGTTGCAGCATCCTTCTCTTCATTGACTCCTGTTTTTTTATTTTGCTCTTTAATATCCATCAATCCTTCTACGCTGCTTTCATCATTTAAGACCACAGTGTTTCTCTGATCACCTTCAGGTGATAATATGGCAGGTGGTGTATCGAGTTCTTCAGTCGCGATTTTAACTTCTGTTTTAAGCATTTCTTTTTGTTCCATTGTCAAATTTGAGTCATTGATGTCAAGTGACACCTCACTAATAGCATTCTGTGGTTCAGTCAGAAGGTTTGAAGAAACAGCTTGAGTTATGATTTGATATTCATTTTCTTCTGTGTTTTCTGGATCTTTCCATTCTCCGTCCTCTCCTTCAGCATGTGGTTGTTGTCTTCTCTGGGGTCTCCGTGTTGATCCATATTTCTTCTTTTTCTTAGTTTGAGTTTGTTTATGGATTTCCGTATTTTTATTTTCCACATTCTCTACAGTTTTAACATTGTCTTCCTTGAAATCAGGATTTTCTACTGCAGATGTTGGATGATTGATAGTAGTTATGTTTGTGATAATCGGTGCCATTTCTTGCTCATTTAAAAGTGTTGACTCTGCATTCTCCTTCACACTGACACCTGGTTTTTCATTTTGCTCTTTAACATCAGACAATCCCTCTACACTGCCTCCCTCTCCCTCATGTGAGACCACAGTGTTCATCTGATCAGCTTCAGGTGATAATATGGCAGGTGGTGTATCAATCACTTTAGTCTCACTTTGAACTTCTGATTTAATCGTTTCTTTTTGTTTTATTGTCATAGGTGAGTCATGGATGTCATACGTGGATGACACCTCACTAATAGTATTCTGTGGTTCAGTGAGCAGGATTGAAGTAGCAGCTTGAGTTATGATTTGATGTACAATTTTTTCTGTATGTTCCAGATCTTTCCATTCTTCTTCCCATTCTTTTGTTTGTTGATGTCTTCCTTGGAGTCTCCGTGTTGATCCGACTTTCCTTCGTTTTTTAGTTTGCATACTCATTTCGACATCTGTATTTCCTTGATTTTCTATACCATTTTTATCAACTTCTTTGAAATCAGGATGCTCTGTTGCAGGTGATGGTTTTCCAATAGTAGATGAACCCAGATCTGTATTTATAGAAGATACTTCACAAAGCAGATACTGTTGTGCACTTGTGCTTTGACATGGCTCTAGATCTGATTCTCTCTTTGTAAAATTCTCTAGATGTTCTTCAGATTTGTTTTGGTTCTGATCAGATTCAACTATTTGAATATTTTCTGTGTTAATTTGCATATCTGACATGGTGTGTGTTTGAGGAATGAGCTCCACTGGGCCATGTATAGTATAAGCATTGACTTCACTGGCATGTTCATCATTAGGACTCTCATTGCCTTGCATTTTGACTGCTAATGACACATGTTCTGTGAAATCATCATTCTGTATTTTTGTGATGATTGGTCCCATTTCTTGCTCATTTAATTGTGTTGACTCAGCTTCTTTGTCCTCATTGACTATTGGTTGCTCATTTTGTTCTAGAAGTTTAGTCAGTCCTTCTACACTGCTTACCTCACCTAAGAGAACAGTATTAATCTGATCTTCAGCTGCATCCAAAGGCTCAGCCATGAGGTTATCAGTATTTATTGTAAAAGTAACAATGTCTGTACATTCCGATGGATTGGACTGTCCTAATATAAAATTTGAATAATTATTTTGATGAGGATCATCTAATGATTCTGCTTCTTCATTTTGTACTATACTTTCAGCCACATCTGTTCCTTTTTGCATTTTGAGGACCTTGGTATCAACCAGATGTTCAGCTACATCTGATAATACATATGTGGTATCCACCCCTCTGCAAATATTTTTTATCATTACTGTTACCTCATCCTGTCTGTCAAGTATATTACGTTCTTGATCTGTGTTTACATCTTCTGTTGTGATGTGCAGAGGTGTTTCAATATATTCTTGTAAAGTGTTTGTGTTCTCATTTGTAGCTACATCTTTAGTTACATTTTCATCTTGGTTCACCATATTTTTGTGTATTTCTTCAGGTTCCAAGATATTCATTGACACTGAAGACTGATGATGACATGTTTCAGAAGGGAAACTGAGTGTGGCATCCTCTGAGATAAATGTAATTTCTTCTAAGCTTTGAACGGAGATGGTTTCATCAATTGCTTTAAAACTGTCCGAGGTGAGTCCACTAAGACTGCTTAGACTAGAATCAATCTCTTTTTTCTCAAAGTGGCTTAATTTCACATTTTCAGCCACTGCATCATTCTGACTCATTCTTGCTTCGTTTACGGTAAGAGTTGAAAATGTGTTTTCAAATGGCTCTGCATCTGATCCTTTGTTCGTTGGATTTACAGGACATTCTTCAGACATATTTTCCTTCTGATCAGGAACAACTATGGCATTATACATCTGCATGTCTGATTTGACTTGTGTTTCAGGAACATGCTCTACTGGCTCATCTCTAGCATATGCATGAACTGGGCTGGCACTTCCTTTATCAGGACTTTCAGGTCCATACTCTTTGACTTCCATGGGTGACTGATCTGTAAAAGCATAATCTTGTCTATTTGTGATGACTGATATCATTTCATGTCCATTCATAAATGTGGAAATGCCAGTCTTTTCATCGTCCACTCTTATAAAGTCCTCCTTAGTAAGACTTTCTGTGGCATCAGTGTTTATTTCTTCATTAATGTCATTATTCTTTTCCTTAATAATCTCAGTTTCTATGTTTAACAATAGAGATTCACCTTTGATTTCATTGTCAAACATCTGACCAGAACACACTCTATTCTTCGATTCTAATTCTATTACAAATTCCCCTGAATTACTATGGTCAAGGTTGTGTGTCTGGAAGCTGGTTTCTGTTTCCACATACAGTCTTTCAGCAGAAATAAGTTCTGATTCTGTGATGAAATCTGACATATTTGTTGTACTTACTTTAGAAAATAACTGACTGAGAGTTGTAGATTGCACATCCTCATTCTCCACCTCTTTTTCTATCCCTGTCTGCTTATATTTCTTTTTTTCACCACAATGAATGTCCACCGTATCTGCACTGCTTTCACTTGTCGTGTTGGCCTCAGAAACATTATATTGCTCTTCTCTATTATATTTAATTTTAGTCTCGGCCTGGAATTTGAATTCATTTGAAAGGAATTGGTCTGACAATGTTTCTACTTCTTGATCTTCTAATTTTAGGGGGGAACTAATGTTTCTATTTGACTCAGGTGCTTGGTTTAGATTGGATGTAGCCACCCCTTTATTTGAGTCATTGTCATTTCTATCCTCCAAAACACTTACCTCCTTATACTCGTCAGTGTCCTCTCCGAGTTCTCTACTTTTAGACTTGTAACCGCTCTCCTTAGTTATATTCCAAGAGTCATCATTCTTCTTGAGATGGTCTTTATCTTTGTTCTCATCCTCTGTGCTTGCTTTGGTAATAACATTTGGCCATATATCTGTAGCCACTTTGTTATCTTGAGTCTCATGCTCATGTTCATCTATTAAAGCAACTGATTTAACTTCAGTTACTTCATTTTTTTCTTCAGCACTACAGCTGTCCATTGTAACATCTTCTCTTCTATAATTTAAACTGGACTGCTCATCTATTGTTTTGAGCACATTTTGCTCCACCATAGATAGCGTATCATTGTGTATTAGGTTATTCAGAGACATTTGAACATCCTGTCCCTCTTCTCTGTTTTCATTAAGAGGTGTGGTTGTATCTATGCTGCTTTTGTGGTCTGTGGTGAAAGTGTCCATTTGATGACATATTTTTAAAGATTCATCTGATTCCTGTAGTGGCAAATTACATTCTGTTTGTGTGAAAATACTGAAATCAAGTGAAGTACGTATTAAATCTTGACCGAATTCATCCTCCTTGGATTGGTTAAGTTCAGAAGAAGAGCTGTCCATGGGTTTGCTTTGTATGGCTGTGTCTAAATGTTGGTGTTCATCATTATTGTGATCATCTTTATTATGCATGGTTGTGCCACAGGCCAAATCCTCCTCTTGTAGGATGGAGCTTTCATGTTCTGCACACTGACTGGGTGCACAGTCAGATAGACTTGTTTGGTCTTCTTTGCCACTGTCCTCTTTTATGGATACTTCTACAGTCTCACCTTGCTCTTTGATAACTTCTACGCATAGCTGTCCTCCAAGCTCTGGTTCATCCTCATAAATTCCTCCAAATTTGAGCTCTCTGTTGCTCTTGCGAGTTGACCCCATTTTTCTTTTTTTACTTGTTACTTCAGCTTGCCCTGTTAGATTTTTGGACTCGTATGACTGTGGGTGAGGAGAAAGTTCTGAAGGAGTTTTGCTGGTGGAAGCTATAACTGGCTGATTGGAATCAAACTGTGCGGGCTCATTAGATTCTTGGATTTTAGAAACTGTACTAAATTGACTGTGTTCACTGTCATGCTTTTCATTTCCAGTGTCTGGGAATCCATCATCATATTCGTTTTCTTCTATATCTTTGTTACGGTTTTTGTTACGCCGAGAGGAGCCAAGTTTCTGGTTCTTTTTAGACTTTCTGCTTGACATGATTCTTCACACTTTGCCCTGTAATCATATAAAAATAAGTGTGCCTACTCAGAGGTGCATTCAATAATGCATTGTAAGAATAGGCTTAAAATGGAAACCCATAAGCATTAAAGGTTAAGTTTATGACTCATTCTTCTAATGCATGCAGAGCAATAGAAATGTAAGATGTGTGGGGGGGTTTGGTGTTGAGTGGCATGGCGAGCCTCTGAGGCAGAGGTTCATACTTAATCTGAAGCATTTCTGTTTTGCTAGATTTGTGTTCTGATAAGGTGAAATATCTGTGGCTGGAGTAATGTAGTAATGTTTAAGCAAATGCTTAATTATGCTATGTATATTACTTATTGTGTAATTTATTGGGTTTGCTGTTAATAATAATCATATTTATTGACAATGAGTTTCTATATTGACTTAGAATATTGATTTTCCATATTACATAAATGTGAAATTGGCATTGTTAAATATAGGAAAATTACCACTTCTATTATATTTTAGTCGTATGACATTACATCCACATTTTGGTTGTGCGTAGGAAGTAGTATGATGATCTAAGATCCTGTCTCGACTAAAGTAATTAAAGCATTATGCTTGTCACATGTAAAACAATTTGATATACACAAATAACTGTATATTTAATAAAAAAATAAATATATTTAGTTAAATAACAAATTTTTAATGCTATATAGAAGCTTAAATCAAAGAAGACGTCATCTTGGAAAAAAAGGAATTTTCTGACATTGACTACATAAACATAAATGTACAAATTAAAGAGAGAATTTTTAAGTTCAGAAATGTGGCACTGTAATTTCAAACACAATTTCTGTTTTATTAAGATGTCATGGTATAAAGTATTTAGTATGTTCGATTTTGCGTTACATATATACATTTAAAATGCAACATAAGTTAATTTTTATAGCTACACAAATCAATCACACAAATGTACTACAGTGTTCAATCAGTAATCAGTTTTTTTTAAGAAATCATGCTGCTTCTTACCCCAAATGTCTTCAGTAGATGTTTATCAGGAAATGGTTCACTTCTACATATGTGCAAAGTAGTTGTAGTTGTTAAGCTCTTGTGGTGCTGCATCTACTAATTATTGCCCAACGCATAGCTTCCTCCTTGCTGCTACCATGGTTTTCAACTTCCTGTGCTGTTGACACGTTTGTGTGCGAGTAAACCATGCTGTTGTTTCAAATGCATGAGCAATGCGGGCCAGTTTTTATGTGTGAAATACATGAAGTGTAACTTTACCACTGGTGTTTACTGTTTCATTTCTGTTTGGTCTCAGAACATCTTTTTTGTTTGCTAGTAATTTTGTTATCTAACTCTATTTTTATCACAATCATCAAAGTTCCTATTTCAAGCCACCTTGCTTGATTTATACAACTTTCCCCACACCATAGAAATATAAACAGATAAATTCAAATGCTCATACAGTACATTTGAAATTGCTGCCTTAGTTCTCAGTTTCACATGAAAACCCATGTGATAAAATGATGTAGCACCACAATTAGCTAGAAGACCTCAAAATGGATTGTGCTAGGTTATTTTAAATGGCTACAACATATGTATTTTATATGTTTATTTCTTTTGGCCTATAACTTGGCCTCAGCCAATTCCATGGTCAATAAATGGTCTTGAATCAATCTCAGCTATTCCTGGTCTTGGAGTTGACAGTAGCAGCCTTATAGCTCTATAACAAAAAAATCCAAAGGTGCACTGTTACTGCCACCTAGCTGAAAAAATATTTGTGGCCTGTTTTACCTTAGGTTAGGCTGTTTACCTGCTATATAACTTTACTAAAATAATATCTCTGTGCACTGTGAAATATGACCATATTGATATAAAACTGACAAGGACTCAGTCATTGACTAAAGATGATGCAAAACAGGTTAATGACAAATTAGATTTTATAGGTACAATTATGTAGAAAATATTACTAGACAAAAAAGATGAAGGAAACAAGATTTTGAAAAGAGGATATCAAACAAGTTATGCAAGAGGGAACATGTGCACGCACACGCACACACACACACACACAAACATACACAAACACACACACATGGACCACATGAGGCTGAAAGTTTTCCAAAACCTCACCTGAGATGCATTGTACCCATAATTTTGGGTAGTGGCCTGGACCCTGTCTCAGGGAGCTAAAGGCACAAGGCAGGGAAACCCTGGAAAGGTTGCCAAGTCACTGTAGGGCACGGATGCACACATATTTACAACCATTCACAACAGTCAACCACAAATCAGCCTACCTACAACACGTGTCTTTTGACTGTGGGGGAAACAGTGGCAGAAACTGGTTAAAGAGCAAAAATGTGAAGAAAAAAACAAAACACTTTTGTTCTAGACAAGTCTGAATGACTCCATTTTACTGGGGGAAAAAAAAACATTAAACAAAACATTATTTGAAAACATGCCCATCACATTAAGTGCTACTCTATATGTCTGTGGAAAATCTCACAACAGATGATGTCTGTTGTCTGTATACAAGAACTAGTAATTTCTTGTATCTTACTGGCAAAATCAGCACAATCAAACCCTCACACTTTATATTTTGGATAAGCCCACACTCATGTGAATGTGTCCACAGTGTGATAAAAAATGGATTAAATCTGGGTTAAACATAACTGGATATGTTCCTTTGTTTGTGTCTGTCAGTTGGTGCACTATAGATTTAACCTATTATAGAGGTTTACTGCACCCTGTACCAAATGCCGGGCATTTTGCTGGCATTGGTGGCTCAGTTGTAGGTTTTTTGCCTACCATGAGGAAGGCCTGTGTTCAATCCCCAGTCATTGGATGCAGTGCCAGTCCCAAGGCCGGATTAAATGATAGGGTTGTGTCAGGAAGGGCATACGGCATAAAACCTGTGCAAAGTTGTGTGCGTTGGATGGTCCACTGTGGCGACCCCTCGATGCGAGCAGCTGACAACTATAGGGACATTTTGTATCTAATTGTGCATTATCCAAAACCCACAACAGTCTTCAGAAGCACGCGGTAGATTATTGGCTGTACCTTATTTTGTGACCACCAGATGTCACCAGTGTGCACTGTGAGGAAAAGCTTCGAATAGGTACTCTTTTCGAAACAGTTGATTGTGAAGCCGTGGCATCACTACCGACGCTTTTCTACTGCAGTAGGCTATATACAGTACTGTAATGTTAGACATGCTGAAAGTGTGTTCCCCACAACCTCATGACTAAAGAATGTGTTCTTAGGACAGGTCCACAGTGTTCGTGTGAGATTATTCACTGACAAAGAGCGACTGTTTTGGGAAATGTGTGTAGACAGAAGCAGAAAGTGAATCGATATTCAATAACAAATGTGCTCCAGGTAGTATAAAAAAATCACATTTTAAAAAATTTAATTGAGAATGTAAAATTCTCCGAAATAAATAAAATATAAAATTATTTAGTTATTATTTATAATTAATTGACACTTTTACACATGATAACTAAATGTTTTTTTATAAAAACATACCTGACAAAAACACACGACGAGACAAACCTAATTTTGCATTTCTTTGGCTTGTAGTCCTTAATGGGATCCATTTTCTTTTCGCGAACTACATGTACATTAAAGCAACGCGGGGGGTCGACCAATCAGAGACTACCGTCACATCCGGGCAAGTCTGCTTATACAAGGCCTGCGCTTTGGGAAGACAGCGAGATTTCCGGTCTGGCTATAACTATAAAACCGAAACAATGATACAGCGATGGTACTGGTACCGCTATATAGAGATTTAAAGAAATATGAACAAATAAGTATATCGTGTTTTTGTTCTCATGCGTAGTCCTACATGTGTTTATTTGCTTTATGTAGATGTGTATGTATGTACAATACCAGTTAAAAGTTTGGACACAAGTTTTGGATTTATTTTCTACATTCTAGAACAATACTGGATATTTCTAAACCACAAAATAATTTAGGCATTAGGTTAATTAAGTAACAATAACAACAGTCAGTTGTTATTTTTTTAAGACATGAAGGTCAGCTGTTGTGGAATAGTTCTTGCAAGAACAGTATTGTTAAGTGCATTTGCAAAAGCTATTAACCACCACGATGAAACTGGCTCTCATGAAGAGCATCCCATGAAAGCAAGACCAAAAATTACCTTTATTGATGAAGGATTCACAGAGCATAAATAGCAGACACATCTCAATATCAACTGCTCAGAGAAGATTATTTATATTTTGGATGCCTTCAGCTGTGCTTTACAATGTAGAAAGAAATAAAAAGTGGAGTTAGAAGATGTGTCCAAACTTTTGATTGGTGGTAAAGACATGTATTTGCTTGGTTTATTTACACATTACTACTCTATTTACTTACTTCTGTTACTTACTCATCTCATCTTCTATACCACTTTATCCTGTATTCAGGGTCATGGGGACCTGAAGCCTATCCCAGGAGGCTTAGGGCCAATCCATCGCAGGGGGCACACATACACTACAGGAACACCAATTAGCCTAACCTGCATATGTTTGGACTGTGAGAGGAAACCCACCAAGCATGGGGAGGACATGCAAACTCCACGCACACAGAGACGGGAATTGAACCCAGACCCTGGAGGTGCAAGGCAACAGTGCTAACCACTACACCACCGCCTGTTACTTTTTTTTTTACTTCCTTTTATTTACTTGCTTCCTTACTTTAGTTAGGTTACTTTAATTATTTTTAGCTCATTTTAAACTTCTGCAAATCAGTCCAGTAACATCCCCTATGGAGTTTATCTTGCCCTTAAATGGCTTTAATTCAAAGACGCACATATTTTTTAAAAAAAACAACAAAACACCACTTAAACTAATTGATTAAGAGTGATGGTTCACCTAACTCTAGGAAAATAACTATTAATAAAAATACATTATATATAATAATAATAAATTATTATTATTGTTATTATTGTCATTATTTTTTTCTTCTTATTATTATTTAAAATAACCAGAGTTGTATAAAAACAATCAAACAACAACAACAACAAAATAATAATAATAATAATAATAATAATAATAATGCTTAAAAAACTTTTAGGACATCAGTGTGAAATCCATGTCGTTAATCAAGTCTGCTTTTAATTCCTGTTCTTGGAACTCACTGTTCTTAACTTTAGAGTTTTCTTTGCTCACATGACAACTAACACACGAACAGCTAGAGAATTAACTGATGAGTTGAGCAAGGTGCTCTGAGAGCCGGGAATGCAAAACTCTGGGGGGGCAGCTGATAACCAGAACTCCCTGCTTTATATAAATCAGTTTTAAATATAATCAATTTCTCTCGGGTGGTGAAGGGCAGGTTCTGGCAAAAACTAAGGGAATAAGTACGTAGACTCTAAAATTTAAAACATATGCCTCATACTCGCGTTATACTGCCTGCCTTTATTTTGTTTCCCTCAAGACATTATTAAGAAGTTGTGTGTGTGTGTAGGAGACAGAGTTTAAATATTCTCATTATAGGCTCTCTGAAACATAACCGATGTATCATTCAGCTATTTGTAAACTGCTATTTCTACTGAAATGAAATGCCCCTTTCCACATTTGTAGTAGTGTGTGGATATGTTTAACCACAAGTGGTACAGCATGTGTTTTTCAAGCAGATTAGCACTGCACATTCTGTTATATTTCACTTCCTGATGACTGTGTAACCTTATGTGAACTCAACCTCCTGTCCATGACACACACACACACATGGAGAGAGAGAGAGAGAGAGAGAGACAGCAGTTTGTGGTTACTTAGTCCAATCTACGTTATTGTAATTTACTGTAATTTTGTAGATATTGAATATTGAGAGATTGGTAATGTGGTGTTGCAAATTCAGGTAACACTAATGCACATTGTATTCATTCTCTAGTTCTCTTTATTAACCTACATTTCCTGTCATTAGATCAAAGAAAGCAGAGTCCGCACAAACTTTCTGCTATATGTGTATACTGCCAGTTTGAACCTAGATGTACTTATTATTACATTCACTAGACTTTGTGTGAGCTATCAGTATTGAATTAAATATTGAATGAAGTTGTACTCATTCTAGGACAGGAATTTTTTTCAAAACGTTTTTGGACTGCCACAGCTAAGGGCCTCATTGCAGGGGGATATTGCAAGCAACAATCTAGAGCCCCAAGATAGAGGGGCTATCTTATTCCAGAGATCCATTCTAATAAGAAATGTTTTGAGATGTGCGACTAGGTTTAGAAATGCATTACACAAGGAATGTATTAAACTTTGTTTTCAAAATACTTTATTGGCTTTACTTGCTTTGTGTTGTACAACACTAATATGCTTCATATATCACTTCATGGTATCACTGCAATCATGTTAAAAACATCTATACCTACATTGAATAATATAGTTAACAAATGTACACAATTAGAATGCATGTCTAGATGCAGAAACATAGGTTACATATTTAGATCACTATTAACAAATCATGTTCCAAAATACTTGTATGTCTTGCTAATAGATTGTTACATTTTTATTTACTTATTTTAAGGGTGAACATTGTAAAATTATTTCAAATTATTTCATTAAATGTTTGATGTTTGAAAGATAAGAACACTAAAACCTGCAACCATGTAACATTTGACTGTATTTGCATCATTTATCTTGGAGACTTTAAACTGTTATATCAAAGAAATGAAACTTGAAACTCATAACAGTCCTTAATAGCCGTCTCTGAAAGTTATATACTCTGGTAATACAGTATATGATAATAAACAGTGATTAAAATCAGGTGGAATGTTATTATTACTTATACATCTGAAATATGTACTGATGCCACAACAGAATATCTGAATTACAGGACAATTACATTTATATTGAAATTATTTGCCAGATGTGATTTTTCTCTGTGGAAAACTCATACTGGTACAAATATGCCGGGGTTTTAAAATACCTTATGTAATGCACTGTTAGTTGGGAATTATCAATTCCTAAAACACCAGTCTTTGAGAAAGGGTGTGGTGCTTGTGAGAGATGTGAAGATGTCACTCTGTGCTTAATGACTTGCCTCCGTCTGCAAGTGTTGGATAATAATATTCATATTTACTTTTTGCTACTAAGCTGTTAATATAATATACTCGTATATAATGAACACATGTTAATTTCTGAATTAATTCTTTCTTGAATAATAATTTTAAAAAATTTCAAAATCTTGAACAACCCCGTACAAGGAACGTTCAAGTCAAACCGGGACAAAGTGTTCCCTTAAATCTTTTTGAGCAGTATATATATACTGTAATTAAAGACAACACTTTTAAAATACACTAAAAGATAGAAAACAAGAGATATGACATTTGTATAGAGAAATTACTATTGTATAGAGAGCTGTGAGAGCAGCGTCCTTGAATAGCCTCCTGCTTATTGTTTGCTCCTTGTGCCAACTTTAATGAACATCTTACAGACGGTAAAAATAGCATTCTGCCTTCTTTAAAGATCACTGTCTGGAGGGTTGTATATCATTAGGACTAAAACAAATAACTGTATTTTACAACTTGATACTCTTAATTACTATCAAACTAACTGCGGAGTCAGATGCCAACACACCACTATATAGTACTACATACAGTGAAAACTTTATGTAGCTGTTTGAATTGTGTCTACTAAATTGTTGACTGGAATTAAGAGATATTTAAGAAAACACCAGCTGCCTTGTACACACCTATCATGACTTGACAAAAATATCATTGCATTTTGTTGAGACCTTGTCACCAGAGAAAAGAGCCCTTAGTCTTAAGCTCTCTTTACAGGACAGGCTTTTGTTTTTTGGGACTTGATCGAGCGGGAGAACATCATGTCTTCTGTAGCAAAAGGACATGTTGGAAACACAGGAGTAATGGCATGTTATTTTGGGTCTAATCCCTCAGGGCTGCATCAAGTGAGTGATGTTTGTGAGGGTGCACAAAAGACTGCTAGTCATTAACCCCACTTAACAAAGCTTGCTCATTTTTACAGAATCAAGATTTCAATCTGTGCTAAACGGCATCTACAAATCTAGTTCACTTTGTCCTGGGAGAACTGACTTTTTTTCTTTTTTTTTCCACAATAGCCTTATTCACAGAAACGTAATTATTATTTTCATTTCTGTTGGCACCATACATTGTTTTCCTTCCTTTTCCTTTCATTTGTTTTCCCTGTTTCCTTCTAACTACAAGCGTTTGTGATTATTACTATTATTTCTTTAATATACTGTACAGTAGTTCGTTATAATGAGTGTTTATAATCAGATGTTCCTGATTGCCAGAGGAGTGAAAAAGACATTGCTGACAGCGCACGGTAAGGTTTTGCTATAAATAAAGTCTCACAGGGCAGCAGCAGGAAGAATTAAAAAAAAAAACATAGCAGGTTAGAAAGTAAGTACACGTAAAAACAATAATCATGGATTTAATGTTCATCGTATCGCATTCTAAGCTATGGATGTGGTGTGTGTGTGTGCGGCTGTGTACGCTCGACACACTGTTCCCTGGTCGATACGGCACAGAACGGGTTACGGGTCACGGTGTCTACTAGGACACAGTGTTCTCATCACAGCGAGCTACAGCGCAGCCGGAACATTGTGTTACTTTGTGGATAGTTTACAAGAACCTGCCCTTCGCTTTTTTTCTCTCGCTCTCTCTCTTTTTTTTTTTTTACTATAGGCTTCACTGCCCATCCCTCATTTACTCCGCCTCTCACGTTCGTCGTTTCCCCCCACCCCCAGCCCATGTGGCTTTGTTGTTCAGCATAAGCAGTGTAAAATAGCGCCGCTGGAACATTTAGTACTCGCGGTGAAAGAGGGCGGGCTTCCTCCCCGGCAGCAGCAGCAGCAGCGGCAGCGCGCGGTGCCCTCATAGCGCTCGTTGTAGCTACATGTTGCACTTGCCGGCAAAGAAAATTGCGTAAAGTTTCTCGCGGATTTTATGAAGACAAGGGTATGAGAGGGACCGGAGACAAAAAGGAAATCGTGTAAGTATTTGTTCAGTGGTTTGTGTATTTATTTATTTGTTAGGTTAAATTGTGTGCCTGTGTGTATTTAAACCCAACCATGTCATGACCCACTAATTCAAACACAGACTCTGAGCGCGTTACACCTTGTATAGCCTACATTACATTTCATATCTTTATCCGGGACATGTAATGTACCTTTAATGCTTTTCTCTTCGCAACTGTTTATTGTAAGTCATTCTAAACGAAGGTTAAGTGACTCCAAAATGCATGTTTCCAGGGGAAAGGTACATATTAAAACCACAAAAAGATGTCCCCTAAATGCCAGCAACAAGGATCAGTGCAGTTAAATAAGATTCATTTTTCTACTTATTGGTGCTGCAACAAGATCATAAGCTTAGGAAAGTAGTACTTTTTTATTTTTATTTTAGAAGATCTTTATATGAATTCCTTTAAAACCTATTAAAAAAATGATTAAACACAAATGTTTTTAATAACATCTTTTTAGCACTCACCTGACCCCCCAAACAATTTAGCTCTAATAGCGTCTTCCAATATAAAGCACAGGACGCAAGTAATCTACGTTACTTTAAGCTGAAGACTAGAGTTTCCTATAGGAAAGCCTCAGTGAGACCAAGTCATCTTTTTTTTTTTTTACTGTGATGCTCGGGTTCAGGAGAACTCAGTGAACCTGAATTGTCATCCCACAGCTCATGTGGGGACACGGTTTCTTTTCTCATTCTCACTGAGTCTATCTGAAGTCTATTCTAACATTTGCCACCAAGTACATACGGATGGCCGCTAACGGTTTTGTTGAACCAGTAAGTATATCAGCGTGAATACACGGCCTTTTCTATTCTGTCAGCATACAGTGCAAGTCTGGAGGGTTTTCCAAGAATTTATGTAAGCACGTGCTTCTAGTCATGTTCCTGTTTTGCAAGAACAGAACATACCTGCTAGTGGGAATAACATGTATATGAAAGATAGTCATCTGCCATTAGTGGCATGGTGAGTGACTTACAAATCAAAGGAAATGTCTGTGACTTATAAGAAGAGGATTTATAAATTATAGTTTATTAAATGTCTGTTAAAAAGGTCGACAAAACAAAAGATCCATCAGGTGAACATTGAGATATACTTGTAAGTGTGCTCCTGTGTCATTGTGATCAAACCTGAGATGTTATCTAAGTGTGTTTGAATGTGGAGGATGTGATGTGTGAGGACAAAATGAATCAACCATGGTACATTCGCCTCTTTGTCTAAGAAGTACTGGGTGTGATCGAGTTACACTAATAACCTGAAGTTCAATTTAATTATGAGATGTAGAATGATGTATTACCCTGACATATACTGTAGGTGGAATTCAGACGAGTATAATTTGGACATTTGAATTAGTGTTATGTCTACTCGGAGAGACAGAGGTGTGTGGAAGTGGCTTTGTATGCTGCTTGAACGGAGCGAGAAGGAGCAGGCAGACGCAGACTGCATACAGTATCTGTTTAGAACATTATTTAGAGATAGTAGTAAATTAACCTAAATAACCTAATATTTTGATTTAGAATCATTTGTTACAATTCCATAAATTATTAACTGTGAAAATAATTTGGGTGTACGTTTGGAGTCCTGTAGTAAAATAAGAATTCAATTGCTTTTTAACTTCCATGGTTTGTAACCATTATTGTAACATAAAATAAATATAAGGGTGGATATAGGATGTGAAGCACATAATATATTTAAAAGTATAAATTTGAGAAAATGCTTAAATTGACATTCTCTAACGTCATGTCACTTGTGTACATTCTTAATAAAAGGCAGTTGAACAATTCTTAATGTATAAGAACTGATGTTACTTGCCTAGGTGATTTCTTCCTTTAGTGCAGTGATTGTTCTGGGCCAATTTTGATCAAGTACTGTACTGAGTAAAAAAACCCTTTGTTAGTTTTAAGGTCATCTTGTGGCCAAAAAAAGCACATTTAATCCAAAATGCTTTTGAGTTTACTAAAGCATAAAGTGAATATTTTGAACCTGTTTGTGTTTTCATTTTGGTGATAGTAAACAGCTTGTGAGAATCAAAAATACAGTATCTCAAAATATTAGCTCATATTGTTCTATGTTAATATATTCTATGTTCTAGAACAATTTCTAAAATCAATCAAAAGGGAATTACAATACAGAAATGTCTAATGTCTGAAAAGTATGTCTATAGAAATATCGTGCACAGTAATATCATGGTCAGCAAACCAGTTAGTGGTACTTTTGGCACTGGGGGCAGGTGCTAAGTCCTGCTGGAAAAGGAAAATGCCATCTCTATGATCTTGTCAGAAGACAGAAGCATGAAGTGCTCTAAAAATCTCCTGGTAGATGACCGTGTTGACTTTGGACTTGATAAAACACAGTGGACCAACACCAGCAGGGACATGGCACCACAAATCATCACAGACTGCGGAAACTTCATAATGGACCTTAAGCAACTTGCATTCTGTGCCTCTCCACTCTTCCTCCAGACTCCTTGATTTCCAAATAAAATGCAAGATTTACTTTCACCTGAAAACAGGACATTTGACCAATGACCAACTTTCCAGATCTTTTTCTCCCCTCCCAGGTAAGATGTTTCTGATGTTGTCCCTGGTTCAGGAGTGGCTTGATACTAGGAATTTAACAGTTGTAGCTCCTTTTCTTAACTTCTTCTGAAGCTCTCTCAAGTTTCTGATTTGGCTTTGCTTGACAATTTTCTTAAGGTTCTATGAACCATGTTGCTTTTGCACCTTTTGTGACTACAAATATTTCTTCCAGTCAGCGTTCCATGAATATGCTTCAATACAGCAGTCTGACCATTTCAGCTGTTCAAGGTCATTCTGTGGCTTACCCTCCTTGTAATGGATGTCGAAGATCGTCTTCTGGACAGTTGTTAAGTCGTCAGTCTTCCCCTTGCACACACTGAACTAGACCGGGAGATACACAATATTTATACTATAATAGTAATTAACTGAAACTTAATGAAATATTCTAATATTTTGAGATACTGGATGTTTGAATTTCATGAGCTGTATGCCGTTATCATTGAAACTAAAGGCATAAACTATTTAGTTAATATATAATATCTATAATCTATAATATATGAGTTTTACTTTTTAAATATAATTTATATACACAAAATTATGTGTGTGTGTAGATAAACAAGTTCTTTGAGTGCAATCCTTGAGTAATAGTGTGTGTCTTGCAGACTGAACTGAATGTTCCCTTCTCTGATTTAATTTTGGTCTTGTATCTTTTCCGTCATTCTTCTGGCTTTATTTGTCTGAGACACATATCTTCACTAACTGTAAACCTTATTGCCACCTAAACAGTGTCTTCTGTTTAGGTGGCAATAAGCTGCACAACAACTGGGTGCAGTTTGTTTCTTCCTTTGTATGACATTTATATGGTGATTATGCTATAGTGATACATGATTTTCACATTTGGTAATGTATAATTTAAATAGCTAAAACAGGAATGGTTATAAAATGAGAAGCGTGTTTGATTTAATATTAGGAGCTGAAATGATAGAGTGGTCTCTGAGACCCAGCGTGAAGACAGAAATTTGGTATACGCCACTGGATTGTGCCAGGAACTGTGAATAGAGGGAACATGGTGTTCCCCAGCACACACTCATGAGTGTACACTCACACACACACACACCTTCTCTTACCAGACACACACGCACTCACTGACGCACAGAGCTGACAAAGTGCCTCTGGATAAGCATATATATACAGATTGGAGAAAATCGGATAGTAGACAAAGACACTATGATGCTCTGTGTCTGTGTTTTTGTCTTACATAAAAATATACAGATGCTTAATTGCACATCTGATCAGATCATGACGAAGCTCCTTATGTCTGTGTGTAAGCATGTCTTTAACACATTAAAAATCTAAAATTAAATAATAATGCTTTACATTGTTTTTGTTATAAAAAACTTTGAGCGGTTATAAAAACCACTTAGAAGACACTGAAATCTTTACAATGAGGACTCATAATGGAAATTATTGATCTATTTTAACAGCATAAGACTGATGTACAAATTGCCAGATGCGGTAGATTCCAATTAATTAAGTAATTGAGACATTTATTCACTCAGTCATGAATTAATCCAGTCCTCCCATTAATTTAGTCCTTATTAGTCCTATAGCATTCCTTTATCTGTAGGCTATATTAAAGACAAGTTGTAAAGACAGATATTTGGCTATTCCATACCACTTCTTAGTATTTAAATAGAAAGAAAAACAGGAAGCTGTAAAATGTTACGAGGAGTAAAATACGATGTATAATATGCCATTGTATCTGTTCAAAATAATTATTGTGTCAACATATTTAAATTAAGGACTAAATTTCCACTCAAGTAAAATATGTCAGTCAGATTTTTTTTTTTTTTTTGGAGGAAAACCCATTTTGATAAAACCCCTGTGTTCAACAGGATATGATAGCAACCCTTTGTGTAATAGGTACAATTGTGCATCTGTTATTACACATTCAGAATAATGCCAAAATCAAACTTGCTTTACTCAGCGACATACAAATGTAGTCAGGCTAGTTACCAGAAGAGGAAGCAGTAAAAAGAAGAGTAGTGAACAACAGTTCTTGTACATGTGCTTTCTGCGTTTTAACACAATCAGCTATTTTACAATCACATAAATTCATAATATAAGATCCAGTATACTGTTATTGTACATATGGGAGCATTTCATATTGCCTGTAAAGTTTGTGTATTTGTATGTGTGTATTTGTGTTTTAGGGGAACAAGGTCATGTCTTGAAGAGATGGCCAATTTTGAAGATAAGCGTCCGACTGCCCAGTCACCTATTGCCCTGTTTGCCTCGCAGGGTTTAGACGTCACTCCAAACAAAGACCGGGGAGTGTGCAAGGCTAGTAAAACAGCATTTAAGCACTAGCACTCTCTCTGTCCATTATTTTTAATCAAGATTTCTCAACTAACACAACATTTTCATTGTGCCCAAATGGTGACTCAACCTCTGAAAAAAATGGAATTTAGAAATAGATCATTTTGATTAGGATTTTTTAAAATATGTTTGTGCATAATGACTGTGTATAGATTGATTTTGAAAATAAAACTGATATCCACCACAACCAAATAATATATATATATATAACTGTTGCCTAAGTATTAATATAATTAATTCACATAAAATGTGATGTGTTGGTGGTAAAATGCACAGTTAATGCCTTTTTATATTGTAAAAACATTATTTAACAAAGCCATATAGGGCTGCACGATGAAAAAAAAGCAGTAATTTTGACACATTGCATTTGTGATTTTAATTGCTATAGGTAACGAATAAATGTATCATTTTTTATTTAAATGTATTTATCTTGGCTAATATCAAATAATTGGATCTTATTAGGAGGATGTTTGCCAATATTTATTCATAATATTTGTCTTTAAAGCATTAAAATATATATTAAATATTAACATTATTAACAATCTTTACATAAATTCCTGATTATGCATATATTACTGTTACTAAGTTGCATACTTTTGTGAGTAAATAATTGCATAAGTCCATATTATGACTTTGATTTTTATGTGATTAATTGTGCAGCACTAATGCAATAATTTTTAAACAATTTTGGGGGAAAAAACTCAATCCATACCATATTGTTTATGTGTTTAATGGAAACCTCTTATACAAAGCTGTAAAAAATGACTTTTTTTACCTTGCTGACTCGGCTTAAGTGCTCAGATTTACTTGAATTACCGTATTTCCTAAATTAACAGTGATGATGACTCTCACAATCTCCACAGATTGTGAAGCGGCATGGTACAGGGGGAGAGAAGCCTATGATTGGGGACAAGGTGCATGTCCACTACACTGGAAAATTGCTTAATGGGAAGAAGTTTGACTCCAGTTTTGACCATAAGGAGCCTTTTGTCTTCAACATAGGCAAAGGTATTGCAGTTATTGTATATGTATATTGAGAAATTTCCCATAAACTGTTTTTTTCTGTCTGTATAACTTTTTAAATAGTGACAAGAATTTTAAAAATCCCAGCATGCACGTATAGTCATAAATTATTAGCACAAACCATAAATTGTAACAAAATTTAATATTTTGGTTACTGGTTGGACACAAACCTTTATACTGTTTTTTTGTTTCTTTTTCCACATATTTTACTGTTACATATGTCGAGTAGTAGAGAGATATGAACAGAGATCAACATTTACATTGGTTTACACCTGTGTTGAACTTTTAAATTATTGGTTTGTGTCTGTATCTGACAAAGCGAAGAACTAGCCTATTCCATGACAAGTTTTTTCTCAATACCTGTGGAAAAAAAGCATGTTCTCTTTGATTGGGGCATCAAGGCCTTATTTTTTATTACTCTTTTCTTTTGTACTTTTATAGGTTGTTTTTCTAACACCCACATTTGTATTAATCATTAAGACAGAGATGAAATTCCAGTTACCTCATAAGCCAATATATTTAGTCATGTAAGTCACGTAGGAACTAGTATTATTTTGCCATAAGCATTTCTTCATTATTAAATGATGCTAATGGCATACCTTGTTTTACCTGTTTCAACTGCACCACCCCGGATTTATTTATTTATTTAAGTGCAAGTTTGTTTTACTTGTTAATTCTCTGTTAACAGTTACATAATGGTAAGTTATATGATAACACTAATGCCATTAGATAGCACAAGATGTTCATGGTGTTCTCTCTATTGCTGTCTTAAAGGTCAGGTAATCAAAGCATGGGATATTGGTGTGAGCTCCATGCAGAAAGGAGAGGTGTGTCTGCTGATGTGTAAGCCCGAATATGCATACGGCTCTGTTGGGAGCCCCCCGAAAATACCTCCAAACTCTACACTGTTGTTTGAGGTGGGCAATTTAAACAGAAAAACATGCATTTTATTCATGCTTCTCTCTCTGTATCGACAGGGGGAAATTAGTTTAT
>JAOVVB010000016.1:14793011-14809758 GCA_028570985.1 Heterobranchus longifilis | reverse complement strand
GGGATGTAAAAATGTAATTTGTTAAAATGTTTTCATTATTTATTAAAGAAAATTATGATGATCATAACAGCCTACTGCATGTCATTCTTGTAATAATACAAAAACACATCGACATCTGCTGACGCAGTAGCAGTTTGAAACCTGACAATTTTAGAATTTTATGGTCATTTAGTTTAATTTATTTCAGATAATAAATCTACTACAAATTTAAAGAACACAAAACCCTACACGCATAGCTTTTCTAATTACACATGATAAAATCTAAAGGCTCACTGTGTTAACGTTTACTCTGCTTAAATTTTATCCTAATAATATTCAATTAAATTTAAATTGTAAATTTGTACTGTAATTTTAGTACTGTGATTATGAATTTGTGTAATGACAATGTTTCACTTGATTTTATCGCCTATTACGTGCAGCTCTAAAGAAGCTGCGGCTCATTAATCCTTGAGAGCATGAACTGAGGCCTGAGGCATCAGTCTATAGTTATATGAGTGCGGGGCGGCAGTAAAAACATCATTCCGGTTGAGTACCATCTGTACCATTGGGCTGTTCATGGCATTAGACGTGCAGCTCATTTAGTCTCCAGTGTTAATCTATGCATCTAATACAGTATATCTAGATGCATCTGGTGTATAATGCGTTTTAGTCTGTCTAGAAGTATATTATAGTGGCTGAACTTTTACTGAGTAAAAACATTTAACTTTAGTTATACAATTTTTATGGCACTTTTGTCTTTCATTCTCTAAAAAAGGAATCCTGTGAGCTGAGGTATGGGTGGTCTAACATACTGATGAATTTAGGCAGACTAACACAGGTAGATTATCATATGATTAGCCAAGATTGATTGGGTACCCTGGGAAACCATATGTGGGCTGCAATAAACAGCTTATGTGCTTCCTCTGAACCTTAATGCTGTTTTAATACACCCAATTTCTGCCTCTAATGCATTGAAGCTGACCTTTCAGTAAAGCCGTTCTAATTATAAATCACATGGCCAGTCACTTCACACTGATACAAATTGCTTGGACCCGCTCTATTACAATAGAGTCTTGGTCTCTTTCCATGCAGGATGCTGTCCTGTAAGCTCTTTCTGAAAATTATATCTGAAGATGTAGAATGGTACAAACACAATAAATTGATGTTGTCTGATTATATGTTCTTTATTGGGATACAGGGTGGCATATTTAACATGGATAATAAGATGACAGAGGAAACAGCAAGCTTCATTATAAAAAGCTTTCAAATGAAAGTTTGCATAAAATCAAAGTTTTGTGCTGGAGATACCTTCAGGAGGAAGTATTTTTTACAAGAATACAATGAATGGCTATAAAAAAGGATCTGAAAATGACATGCTTGCCAGAAGCTGCTTTCACTGCACTTACTGGAGACCACTGGACATCAATAAGTAACCAGAACAAAAATATGTCTTAGTTATCCTTTTAGCACTCACAACTGGCAACTTTCTTTACCACTGTTTATTCTTTCAAGTCATTTCACTTTGTCCATTTCTCTTGCCCATAATACTTGTGAAAAGTAAATCTTCTAAACATTGTATTTGTAATACTCTGTTTCACTTAATTCCAGTAGACTTGTAAAGGAGAAAAAAATTTAATGTATCAAAAAACGTATCAAACTTTATCATTATTATGAAATTATCAAACATGCATGGTAAATATAAACCATGGAAGTATATTCACATTAAATGATTAATAAGCAAATACAATTATGAATATACATTTACACTAGGAATTATGAGGTATGGCTCTTACAATTCACATGGATTTTCTATTTTCTATTACTGTCAATATTAAAAGTGAGTACTACTTTAACAATTGCTATAAAATTTGCATAATGTTTTTGTCCTGCCTACTGTCTGATGTCCAGTTTAACTGTTTGATTTAATTGGTAACCATGATGGAAGAACATATTCCTTTCTGCCCTTTGAAGACTTTTGAGTAAATAAAATCCCCAAGCTTGCTTATTTATGCAGTCATCAGCTAATCAAATGGCAGCAGCACAATGCATAAAATCATTCATAAACAGGTCAAGAGCTTCATGTAATATTTGCAGCAAAAAACATAATAAGGAGGAAGTGAAATCACTCTGACTTTATCCATGGCATAGTTGCATAGCGATTTCAGTGTTTCAGTATGGCTGATCTGGCATTTTCACAAACAAAACTAGAGTCTACACATAATGGTGAAAAAATTCTTGATGATAATAGAGGTCAAAGGGAAATGACCAGAATGTTTTTATGAGCTGCCAGGAAGAATAAAATAGCCTGAATAATCTGCAGCCATCAGAAAGGCATCTTGACTACACACACACAACATTGACCCTTGGGGTGGATGGGCATCAACAAAGTGTTTCAGTCTGCAGGTATATTGTTCTATGTAAAACTCCCAGAAAATCAGCAGTTTCTGATCCATTTATAAAAATTCTGATGTTTGATGTGAGAATTAACTGAAGCGCTTGACATGTATTTGTGATTAGATAAGAGCATAATTGAGCAGGTATACAGGTGCATATACAGTAAGCAAATTTTAAGTTTGGACAAGTATTTGTCCAAAATATTTGTGTTAAAGAAGTAAAACACATCAATGATTTATGAAAGTACAATAACTATCTTAAAAGAATATACTTGCCTGACACATAATTTACAAATTACCCTTATATGATCACTAACGTACATCCGGCCATTTATCCATGGAGTTGTCAACACTTTTTGTTTCACTGGCAACAAAACGGACGACCCATTCAGCATCATTATAAAAGTTCCCTATAGTATAGTGCTGTCACAATAATAAAAATACTTTTATAGCTAAAAAATGGGATAGAAAAATTCTGATGATAAATGTGTTTTTAGCAGGGCCCTTATTAAATTGTGAGATGGTGTATCTAAGGACATTTTAATGGGATTGATTGCAATCTAGGACAAGTTTGTGTCATACAGTATTGTCAGATCATTTTCAAAATCTTTGGTAGCAAGAACATAGGGATTTTATGTTCACAACTGAGCCAATTGGGAATTTAAAAAATAGTTGAGTTTAATAAAAAAAATAAAAATAAAATAAAAACAGACTAAAAAGACTACTCCTTGATTTTATGAGGCACAATAAGTTGTGTGTAATCACTCATTAAATTGTGTATGTTTAATAATGTATGCTATAAAAGTAAATAAATCCTGTATTGATACTGTATATTAATACTGCAGTATTATCTACAATATTAATCGTAAATCCTTACAAGAACAAGTAATTGAATTTGGCTATGAAATGTAAACATTATAGTGCTTTTATTCAGAAAAACTTCAGCTCCACCTTTTATTCTTGTTTGCTCACAGGTCACTCTTGTGGTGTCTTACGCCATTTACCTTATTATCAAAAATTGTGACATTTATCGCAGACGAGCTTTGGGACTAGTGCATGCATGTTTGATAATCATGTTGTCTCATGAAGTTTTGAAAGTAAAGTAAATGTAAAAATACTAAGCAATGTAAAAATTGCCTAAACAAGTTGCCATTTAAAAAGTGTCAAATTATTGGGCTGCTGGGTCCCGGGCGAGGCACGGGGCTCTTACCTGAGATTTTGCTGCACAGCTCATACAAACTTGCACATATGTACGCGAAACCCAGTATACATTTAGAGTTCATTGAGCTCAACTTTCACATTGCATATCATGGGCTCAACTCAGGAAGTCAGTTATTTTGGGTTGTTTGCAAAATGCACATAATATATACACACGCATGCACACACACAGATGCACAAACACGACACACACGCATCACAAATGTTAACACTCACACTCACATCTCTCTCTCTCTTTCACAGATATGCACGCACGCACAAACACAATCATACATCACACACATACACACATCACAAATGTTAACACTCAGACACTCACGTCTCTCTGTCTCACACATGCACACACACATACACACACACTAACAAGTCACATGTCTCACACACACATCACAAATGTTAACACACAGACTCTCACACCACACACATAAACATGCACGAACACATTCACTCGTCACACACAGACTGACCCACCCACAAATCTCACACGCACACAAACACACCTCTCTCTCTCACACACACACTAACACTCACATGTCACAAACACACACACAGACACACACACACACACACACACACACACACACTCAACAAATATTTAGGGCCCCTAGCTAACATCGGCCCAATACAGTATAGTGTGTAAAGTGTGCAAGTCGTGCGGTGCACTGGGGTGGAGATGGCTTTTTGGAGGTTTTAACATGCTAAAAAAACACAAAGGTTGTGTGGTGCACCCGGGTAGCAATGGTGCAAGGTGCTTGGGCCCGCTCATACTGTAGTTGCCTCTTTACTGTGGCAATGTCTTCTAATAAAATTGTCATGTCATGCTCATATTGCACACTATTTGATTTGATATTTTCAATATTAAATCTAGTATTTTTTACTTTCTCATACTCATACATGTGTGGAGTAAGGTTTTAAAATAACATGGTATATAATTAATTTGATTTTAATACATATAGGTTAACTGATATAACACTCGTTGATGAGCATTAGCTACTCGGTAGCCAAAGTAACACAGACATTTTTATATCCCTTAACTTACCAAATGCTGAAGCGCCACTGCTCCTTATCTCGTAAACACTTCAGGGTTTCCTCAAACTTTTTTTTAGAGCGCTTGTGTGGTCGTGTGTGCTGGGGTGAAGCAGGACGCTGTCACTGGGCAAAAGTCAGGGCAAAGTTGGAAAAAAAATATGGATACGGTTATGAAAATTTAGCTCACTAACTCATATGTACATTGCAATAACATGAAGCCTAACATTAGCAAAGCTCCCCATAGTAATGTCAGGGTGCCTCAGGATAACGATAAGCGGAAACACACCAGCCTCACATATATACTGCTAATGCTTAAATAAGCTAACCAAAACATATTTCATAAAAAAATAAATAAATACTCAATAAATACTACAAATAAAGAATAAAAAGTCCACAAACGGCCATCTTCAACTCTTAAGTGCACGTTGATAGTGTCAGTCCGGCAGGGGGAGGGGTGGAGGTCTTATAAATCACGTGATTGCATCTCAGGGAAGGTAAATTGCTGGCTCAATTTGATTTAAAAAAAAATTTTCAGGCTGTGTCTCCAAAGTTTTCAAGAACACAATGATACCTGTTGCCTCAACATATAGAAGTTGGGCCAACAATATAATATTAATTCATTCAACATTTGGTATGTGTAATGTAATGTATAAAATATGTGAGAAATAGTCAAATATCACCTAAGCTCATCATCATATCTTTCTGTTAAGATATCACTACCCTGATATATAGTGTGTATGTCCATAAATGCATTTCGATTTAAACTTTTGGTAGATTGAAATCAATAGGGAAAATGAAAATGCATGCTGTATGTTCATAGTATGTAGTGGTTTTTTTTTTTGGACCAGACAAGCAACAACATAAGCTGCATTGCCATCCATATCAAGGATTGGCAAACTAGGGGTCATGGTTTAGGGTCATTTTGAGTCAAGTTAAGTAATTTCAACCATATGCAGTAGGTACAGTGAGATAACATGATGGTCCTCAAGGAAGAGGTGCTGTAATGGGGATTGGAGGGGTGGGTTAAAGTAAGAACAATTTCAATGGACCCTGAGTGTCAGGGTTGGCTTCATCAAGAGTGGGGGCCTAGTATATTAGGCTTCACGTGGTCCAGAATATCAGACACGAGACTATACATACAGTAATTTAATTATACTAAATAAATATAATTAAATAAATGATAGCAACAAAGTGCACAAGTGCAAGCATGTGCAAATAGTGCAATGAATAAATATGGGGCAGTGCAGTTACTCATACAAAGTCTAGTGTGAATTAAATTGAAAAAAAGACATTGCAATATAGTAATGCATGTGATGAAGGTAAGCATAACATGATGCATGGCAGCCATAATGCAGGTCATTATAATATTTTGTTTAATGTTTTAGCAGCCAGGTCAAAAGAGAAAACAAATTACAAAGAGAGGTGGAATGGTATGTGTGTGTGTGTGTGTGTGTGTGTGAGAGAGAGAGAGAGAAAATTTGTTGGATTGTGGGAAGAAATTGTTACACAGTTTGAATGGCTCTGTCTTTTTGCAGATGGCAGGAAGGTGAAGAGATTGTGTGAGGTGTGTGTGATCATCCACAATACTGGTGGCTTTGCAGACAATTTTTGCAATATCTATGATAGAGAGAAAAGACACCCTGATGATCTTCATAGCTGTTCTCACTATCTGCTGCAGGATATTGCGATCCAAAACAATTTACAATTTCCAAACCTGCATCAGCAAGGGCATTATCAACTGAAGACACAAATCTTACTTAAATAAATTGATTTTGCCGAATGGCAACTGAATTCCAGATTTACAGTATGTGCATCAATGAACCTAGCATGTACACCCGTGCGAAACTACGAGCATACAAGTTATTAGATGTTTATGACTTATCTGTGGTACAAAATGAAAGATACCACAACATCTCAGAATTCCTTTCTAGTTAAAGACAAGGACACAAAACCTTTATGTATGAGGCATATGTTATAATCAACAAATTTGAAAACTACATCTTAAAAGCTAATTGCATGGTACAATTTTGCATATTTGCAATTTTGAGTATTATTTTGCATTGTTGGCTTGATATAGCTAGTGAGCCATTAATTAATCAATTATCCAGTGTGGTCTAGTTAGTAGACGTATAGCTACAGTCAAAATGTGATACCAAGTGTTAGTCTCAAGGTCAATTCATAACATGACACAGTTGACAAGCTTAATGTCATTGGTTTCTTTGAAAAGGTCATGATCCAGGTGGAATCCTGTAAAACTTAAGTCTACCAGTGGAATATAGATTCTGGCAATTGTATACACAATAACCAGACATTCTGATGCTTATAATACTGTTTTGAGCTTGCATTTTCAGGCAAATGACTGGGCTATCCCATTATTTCTATTGCCAAATTGCAAGCATATCTTTTTGATGATGTCAGGTGTACAGTCTATTATGCTCATATTTTGAATCTTTTGTGATAAATGGAGTAAACCAGTATGTATGCCTAGAATTATTTAAGGTAGTTTTGTGGTTAATTTATTTTGAACATTTAATTCATTATTCATGAACATTAGTCTATTTTATTATTTAAAAAATATATATTTGTATGGTTATAAATGTTACAATTATTAAAGTTGTCCTGTAGATTTTAATTAAATGTCAAACCAGAATGTGTGTCTGTATGTGTGTTTTGTGTGTGTTAATCCCATTGTATTAAACCTGAACATTTCATCTACATCTAGATTGTAAAATGTTAAAAATAATAGTCCAAATACTTTGTATTACTTGAATTTACAATTCTGCCATGTATATAGTGTAAGAATGAACACATAAAAACAAGGAAAACATTTAACCAAAATATGTGCTACAAGCAATGCAAGTTACAATGCAAGTTTCATAATATAAAAAAATATATACTTGTGTGTATTTATGCAAATTGTAACTATGCTTAATACATAAAACTGATTAAAACAAAAGCACAAAAAGGGCCTAAAAGAGCTGATGATGCACTGCACTGCTAAAAGTGCTCAGTTATCATAAAAATTCAAAAGAGCCTGGGTGTGAAATACTTAAAGCAGTTTACAAATCACCGTGGTTCAGGCATGACAGCCTAGCATGTCTGTGAAGTGTTTGCCTGGAAGCTTGAATGCCCATGGCAGGTGTTGTCTCTGATAATCCAGAGCAATGAACATCAGCCAGTGCAGATGCTTCTGATGTTCCTATTTAGAGCAGAGCCACATTTTTCCCCTTTAGGACCAGAATACATGTGGACTGCAGTTTAGGGAGTAAACATTTGCTTGTGAAACACCAAAAGTTATCAGGTAAAACATTTTTTTTTTTATGAAAGAGTGTTTTGCAGCCAAGTACTAAGCACACCAAAACATTTTTACAAAGTATTAATAGTTTATTAAATTTTACATATAGTTTATAGTTCATATAAGAATACAGGCAGGTCCATAATTATACAAAAATAAAATTAGAATTAATGGACTGGTGCACAGAAGCAAAAATATGGAAACTGGGTTGTTGTCCGAATATTTATGGACCTGACTGTAGGAGGTCTCTGGATTTTAATAGTTGGCCAGCAATTTTCTATGAAAAACTCTGAGTAAAATATGCAGACACACTCTCTCTCTCTCTCTCTCTCTCTCTCTCTTTCTTGTTTTTAATAAGGCTCATCTTAACTGCACTTGCAAAATACAAAATGAATTTTAAGAATAAATTTTGAGAGTATGTGTTAAAAGCCTATTTAATGAGGGAAGTTAGCTTGGTAAGGTGAGCCTTAAAATACAGCAACAATTTATGTCTCAGAAGCCTTGATCAAGTTCCAAAGGAAATAAGATCATTACCTGACATCTTGCAGAGTATAACATTTAGATCAAATGCTTAACCAAAATTAAGCATTTGAAGAAGTAGTACTTTATTGGTAGTATGATTGTTATCAGCCAAGACATGCTTGGTGCCAAAAGGTGTCTCACCTAGGTGAAAAAGTGAATTTTCAGAAAGGATAATATATCACCATTTTTCATCATACTGAATGCTTCATAGCTCCCTATCCATGCTTCGTTTTTTTGTGAATATGCACACACATTTATATTCTTATTAGATAAAAAGAAACCCATTTTACATTAATACCCATAAAGGAATATAAATAATTTGCATTTTAAATTATTTCTGTTTGAAACGAGACAGTGTAACACTGAAAAATGTCATTTAGGCACATATAAAATCGTCTCTCCAAAACAGCTAAAGCAAGACTGGTCACTTCCATGTTGCACAAACTTGGTTCAGCAACAATTAGCAACAATCCCTGGTGGTGGTGCAGTTGTTTAGGCTTTGGGTTATAGACTGGTGGGTTGTGAGTTTAAAATGTTCAAGGTCTTTAACTTTCAACAGCCAGCTGTAAAGCTATAATTAAATTTTCTGACATCTGAAGAGGTCTTTTAGCATAGCAAATGTAAATGTTTAGAAGAGAGGCAAAAATGTGACTGGAATAGGTATAATGTTAGCACTGACAAATTGGCAAATTTTGGTAAATGTTTAAAATGAATCACTTGCTGACCAATTAACAACATGTTAATCATAGGTCACAATTTTTAATCATAGGTCACACCATTCTGCCGCTGATGACATTTCTTAACGCACCATTACCCATCATGTTATCAGAGGTGGAAAGTAACGAATTACATTTACTCACGTTACTGTAACTGAGTAGTTTTTTTGTGTACTTCTATTTTTTAAAGTAGTTTTTAAAATCTGTAATTTTACTTTTACTTAAGTATGTTTGGTTTGAACTATTGTACTTCGCTACTTATGAAATCATAATCGCTACTAAGTAAAAAAATAAATGAATGAAAATGAAAAAGAATAAAAAATAATGCAACGGGGAAGGAAAAAAATTGCACCCCAGAAACCACTGCACTGATTGGTGGGTGCGGAGAACAAACGTGCTAAACTCACAAGAACGATGGAGATGGACAATACAGATGCCAGTGATGCAGACCGAGCTGAAAATGAAATGGCTTCAAATTCTTATGAAGCAAAGCCCTGGCCATTGTAACGGCCACTACTATGTTGTAAACCACGTTATGTACAGTATATACTGTATGTTGCCCTCCCCCAGTGTGTGCGCTGCGGAGGTGTGTGCATGAGAAGGAGAGAACGGAGAAGGAGCTCAGGTGTGCTGATCACTCCCGAAACGCTCTATTCTTTTACCCTTTTCTTTACTTTTACTTTATGTTTTGCATTATAATTTTGTGACGCTGAAAGAGGCAGATAAAGGTTTTGTGCTGAACGTTATTTTTGGCTCTGAGCTCTTTTTTCCCTCAGCTATCCGGCGCAAAGCCATAAAAAACCATATTTAAGCGACCATTTTGATTTCATCAGCACAAGAAAGGCAACAGCTTTATTATGCAAAGGTGTTCCTTTTTCCAACTAGTTTGAGATTTATATCCACTTGTCTTTTTTGAACTACACTAGAATCCCCCATCCCACCCCGCTGTTAAAAAAAGTAACTAGGTAACTTTTACTCTTTACTCTTTTACTATAAAAAATTTTAATGAGCTAATTTTACTTTTAATTGAGTAGATTTTTATAATGGTAACTTTACTTGTACTTCAGTAAAATTTCACTGAAGTAACAGTACTTGTACTTGAGTACAAAGTTTTATTACTCTTTCCACCTCTGGATATTCCTCACCCTTTAGAGGAACCTCTTTGTAGCCATAATTTTATAACCTGGTTGGGCTCAGCCTGAAACAGCAGAGTGGAGTCATGACTGTCATTTGGGAATTAGTCATAAATATATGACCAATTAATTCTGCACCATATATTAAACGCAGACAGTTTTCTAGGAAGAAAAATACAAGAAATACTTAAAATAGAAATAAAAAAAATCTGACATGTGGTAAACTATTGAGTGGGTTGTCATGTTAAAAAAAAAAGTCTAATTCTTGGTCACTCGTCAGCATCAACATGACAGAATTAATTTGTTCAATGAGTGTATTTTCCACTTTTTTTCTGCAGGCTTGGGGTATGGAACTATAGTTGTACTGTTGCATTCCAACATCTACTACATTATCATCATGGCCTGGGCATTCTTTTATCTCTTTTCCTCTTTTAGTACTGAGCTACCATGGGCTAGCTGCAGCAATGTCTGGAACACTGGTATGGTTTTTATTTATATTTATTTATTTGTATATATTTATATATTTATTTTTATTACTAAAACCACACAGAATTCATGGTTAACTATTACTGTGACTGTGTGCATGTGCTTTTTACAAAAAAGTGTTTTCTGTTCTTAACAGAAACTTGTGTTGAATTTGATAAAAAGGACAAATTTAGCAACTGGAGTAGATCAGAAAATGCCACTTCACCTGAACAAGAGTTCTGGGAGTGAGTTGTTTTAATGTACTTCCAATAAATCTTTTTAGATTTTTCAGGAGGAAATGGTGCAACTATGGTTTGTGCATTTCAGGAAGAAAGTGCTAAATCTTACAAGCAGTGTTGATGAGCTGGGCAATGTGAGGTGGGAGCTGGCTTTGTGTCTACTCTTGGCTTGGATCATCTGCTACTTCTGTGTGTGGAAAGGAGTGAAGTCTACAGGCAAGGTGAGTGTCTCATTAGACTTATTCAGAGGGAATTGATGATTGACTGACTTGTAATGACTGGTAATAATTTAATGTCCTCTGTTATTAGTTTATGAAAAAAAAATTCTTGTCTTGATGGAGAGTAAACTCTTTCTCCACCAGGTGGTCTATTTTACTGCTACTTTTCCTTATGTGATGTTGATGGTGCTGTTGGTGCGTGGACTTACATTGCCTGGTTCCATTGATGGCATCAGATTTTACCTGTACCCAGATCCTACACGTCTCATGGACCCACAGGTAGAAATATAAGCAGATTTTAGGTAAAAAATATTTGCATATGCATTGGACGAAGCCTGATGGCACGACACCCAATTATGTTATTTAGCCTTTCATTTTGTCTAATAATCTTCAATGACTTCACAATGACTACAGTATAGTACATGTACCGTTGTACAAAACTATGCACCATTGTAGGACCATGCACCATAGTGTGGTACCATATACCATGGTACTGTCAAATTCCATGGTACAGTTACCATTTAACTACCATGGGACCTATACCATGGTAAAATTTATTATTTTTTCCCAAAGAATAAAATCTTACAATAAAAAGTAGAAATACTTTCTAAACTATTACGTCATTGTTTAAAACACTGCCAAAAGATTTTCGGGAAGGCCCATATATAAGTGTGTGGTCAGGTGTCCATAAGCTTTTAGTAATATATGATTACTTCACTGATTTACTATGAAACGTTTTTTTCTTTCTCCATGCATGATGATGCAAAATTTTGCGGAGAAATTTTTGTTTAGATTTTTCCAAATGATTTGCAAATGTTGACAGACATCTGTGGCCTTCTTTTAGCAGAGGATTTTTGCATGGGGTTTTAGAGCAGAGATGATTGCAGTGTAATTCATTGGCTATTGTTTATTGTGTATTGTTCTTTTCCTCCGAGTACTTCCAGATCATTCTGCAAAGCCATTGTTACAGTAGCTTCTCTGTTGTCATCCTTATCATTAGTCCAATAATATGTTATAATTGAAATAAAATTATTATAACACCCAAATCCAACCATGCCCACACACATTATTTAAGTACATTCAGTATCTTTGTTTATGTTTATGTATATTTATATATTTTCTTTGAGTACAATCTCAAAAGACAACTAGTTGTAATTTGTTTATGCATTGGAATATTTTAAACAACAACAACATTTGCTTTGCTCAATATTATTTTATCAGTCACTTGTTACAACTTAACTTGATCAATAAAGAGCTACCTGCTGTTTTTTTTGTCATATTGTAAATATCTGGGTGAGTAAATGCCATCTTGGTACGCAGGTGTGGATGGATGCTGGAACTCAAATTTTCTATTCCTATGCTCTCTGCATGGGCTGCCTTGCTGCACTTGGAAGTTACAGCAAGTACAACAATAACTGCTACAAGTAAGGGAAATAAGCAAATTTCTGGAGATAGGGTACTTCAAAGTCCAGGTTGGTCATTAATGTATCAAATAATTAACGCACACACCCATGCAGAAAACCTTGATCCCTACGTTAACACAAATGCAGTGTTGTGTTAGTTACTTTAAAAAGTAATAAGTTACTATTATCAGTTATTTTTTTCGGTGAAAGTAATATATTACTACTACTTATTACTTTTTTTATACATTTTATCAATTATTATTACAAGTTAATATCTAATGTAACGTTACTTTTAAATTTGCTGTCCTTTTTTAAAAGATAATATTCCACTTAATTTTTTTAAACAAGTCGGGATGATAGCGATGATGCACAAGAGTGAATGCAGTGGTGATGCAAAAGCAGCTATAAGAGGGTGCCAAAATATATAACCAGAGGCAATTTTTCCTAAGTTTGGCCAAGAACTTGGAGGTCGTATGGCCTCCTATTATGCCTTGGGGCCGAGAGGTTTATAATGTAGCTAAAACATTGCTGTTTTATGCAAAATAATTGTGAATAATATAAATCCAGTTTGCACACAACCAAAGTAAATGGTTTACCTTGGTTTAGTCTTATGGTTTAGTCCTGACTCCAAAGCCATCATGTTACTAGTTTGGAAAAAAGAGGAAAGAAGAAGAATTGGAAGGGGCAACAGATATGCAGCTATGTTATCTACTTTAAATGTCTGAACAAATAATTTGGAGCTGGAGCAGACTGGTCCTTTTTTCTTTTTCCTTTTTCAAACGAGACACTAAAGGGAAGTTCGTGCCCAGTGTGCCATTCACACTAGTGCCACCCATAAATACAACAAGAATTATATTAACAGATGACCAAATTACTTAAGCTGACTTGAGCATAACCGCAAAAGGTAGTCACATTTGCAGTACTAGTTACTAAATATACTAAATATTATATATAATACTCCGTTACTATACTGATAAACAACATTCTATATTACTAGTTACTAAAAGATCTTTATATATACAGTATACATATATAAAGCTGTATATACAAAGTACAGTATATAAAACTGTAATATATATATACTGTGTGTATATATATATATGTGTATATATATATATATATATATATAGTATATATTACAGTAACATGTTACTTGTGTGCTTCTAGAGTACTTGATCCCTAGAACTGCTAGTGCAGTATATAAAAGAATGTAAATAATTCTTTCCAAATGGTCACAAAACAAAGAGTCCAAAGTAGTAGACCAGTAGCTTTCTGTGAATTTTTATGATTAAATCTTGGGTATTTTTTCACATGACACGATAGCATGGATGGTCAGTGATTATCTGGTTTTCTTTGCTTTGCAGGGACTGTATTTATCTCTGCCTGTTGAACAGCACCACCAGTTTTGTTGCTGGCTTTGCCATCTTTTCAGTGCTGGGCTTCATGGCTTATGAGCAGGAGACAGACATCTCAACAGTGGCGGAGTCAGGTTGCTAAAGTTATAAACCTGTTTATTAATTCCAACCAACACATAAAGGGAATTTGATGTGTTGAGCAAAGTGTCATCAACATATTATATTTTTTCAGGTCCAGGGCTTGCCTTTATTGCATATCCCAGAGCAGTTGCGATGATGCCTTTTCCACAACTATGGGCCTTTTGTTTTTTCTTTATGATAGTTCTGTTGGGCTTGGACACTGAGGTCAGCACAAGGAAAACTCAGCAGAAGTTGTTAAAAATAATTTTAAATCATTTTTACAATTTTTAATGTTTTAAAGGAAAAATTGTGATGTGAATTTGCTGTAAATTCTTATATGTCTTTATACCCCTCCCCCCTTCCCCCCCCACTGATTAGTTTGTGGGATTGGAGACATTAATGACAGCTATAACTGATCTCTACCCTTCCTATTTACTCCGTGGTTATCGACGAGAACTCGCTCTGCTCTTCATCTGTGTTGGGTGTTTCTTCATTGGCCTGGTTATGGTAACAGAGGTCATTCTGATTTTTTCATTACCATAGATAAAATGTCATCTTGCAGTGTATTTCCGTTGCTGTCTATGTGAAATTCTATTAGTTTAAAAATAACGTTTCTAAATAATATACTCCATAGTATATCTCTAGTATATCAAATCTCTATTATATCTCTATAAGCTTTTAAAAGTTTCTGGAAACATAATACAGTCAAAAGTATTTAAAAAGACAATTCTTTACCAAGGTTTTGTTTTTGACTCTTGATTTCACTCTCCAGGGCGGCTTATATATTTTCCAGTTGTTTGATTACTATTGCTGCAGTGGGATGACACTTCTGTTATTCGCCATTCTGCAGTCAGTGTGTATAGGGTGGGTGTATGGTAAGTACATAAAGCTTTTGTAGTTTGAGAAGAGTGCATGTTTATGGGCTGCAGATTAAGTTTCCAGAAAGGCGAGTACAGTATATAGTGAGTAAAACATATTCTGTAGGTTAAGTACGGTCATGAAAATGTATTACTTGTTTTTTTCATAGGGGCCAATCATCTATATGAAAATATTGAGGACATGATTGGCTATCGACCACTGTTTTTAATAAAGTACTCTTGGAAATACATTATTCCTCTAGTACCTTTTTTTGGTTATAAAAAAAATTGTCTGATTTAATGAACATGGCTTCATGTAAAAAAGTTGAAAGACAGAAGCAATATGTATTTTTATGACCCGTTGCACCAAGTACTTACATGGCATTAAGCAATGCAAATTAAAAGTAAAATTAAAATTTGTTTGCCAACTGATTAATCTTTAGAGTTTCATTCAGTTAATACTAAAACTAAGTCTTAACTTTACATCACAGTCTGATTGATTCATAAAAAAAAAAACACAGGATGACACATGTTTGATTTGATTGTTTGAATGATTTGTGCATCATTCCTAAATAAAAATGCATGGCATGTTTTCCAGCTATAGATACTTTGAAGTGCTTTGCAGTCTAGGCTGAAACATATTTAAACAGTATAGAAACTATGTTTAAAAGGATTTTTTAAAAACATGGTAAACTTAATTTGATAAAAAAAAATTGCGCTTGTTTTTATCATTATCAATTAATAAATACTGTCCTAATATTTGATTTCTCTTTTTTTTTATTTCCAGTGCAATATTTGTAATCAAAGCCATGCAGCAATTACATTAGCATACCTGATAACCCATTACCTAAATTACTCTGTTTACCCCCCCAACAGTGATCAGTAATTAATGAAACAAAGTCAGTAATGGGTGTGATGACCATTTGCTTAAAATACAGTTTCAGGGACACTATATAAGGAAATTAGCTGCTTAGGTTTACTGAAAATCCAGCATAACCAGCCACAGTCCTTCTGAGGAACTTGTTACACCTGCTTCTTTTTTCATGCATACAAAACCCAAGTGGTTTTTTTGTGTGTGCTTATCCGAAAGTGTTTTTTTTTTACATAATATGCTGCCTTAGTTTCTGCTGTACAGATGTTTTGCATAATAATAATAATAATAATAATAATAATAATAATAATAATAACTTATTTTATTTACATTTTTTTACTGGAATATTAAACCCCTGCGCTACATCTACAACATTTTTGTAAATTAGTAAAGTCCAAAAACCTCACGAGACTCTGTGCCCTTGGGGTGCACTTCTGACAACATTGACAGCAGAAATGGCAAAAATAATAAAAGTTACAGACAATATGATCTTAAATTTGACAAGTATTGTTTCCATTCAGGGGACATTTATCTTCTCTCTGGTTAAATTCACTCCTCTGAAGTTTAACAATATAATTGAATACCCCTGGTGGGGCTATGCTGTTGGCTGGTACTTCACACTTTCTTCAACATTATTGGTTCCTCTTTGGATGATTTATGCTCTCCTCACTTCCAGTGGCTCATTAAGACAGGTATGTTCCATTCCAGGCTAAATATGAGAACAAAGATTACATTGTGACAGAGTTTGTTCACATACTCTTACTTACTGTATGTATGTATTTATCATAAGAAACTTATTTATTATGACTTATTAACTGCCTATTTTATTTTTTATCAATTGAACATCCTTAGCGACTACATGTTCTCTGCACACCTCTGACCTCAAGCAACGGGACAAATGGTTCAATCTTTACTGGCTTTACAGCTTTACCAC
>JAOVVB010000016.1:14781065-14792911 GCA_028570985.1 Heterobranchus longifilis | reverse complement strand
TACCACAAAAGCCAGAACATCCCTGAAGCCAAACCATGATGATCATGATGATTTGTGGTACTTGTTTATTGTAGGGTAGTTGTCTATTTGAATCATTGTACATCAGCTCCTGAATTATTCTTTTACATGCTCCATGTATTAAGCAGTTTTATTAAAAATGCTTGATGGACAAGCTAAAAGTATTTTAAGTTGTGTACAGTTTGTCTTACATTTAAAGTATAAAAGAAAGTAAAGTGACATTTTGGTAAGTAAACATAAAAAAATTAAGCATAAAAAATATATAATTACTGCCATTTCTGTAGTTTTTCTTGAACAAAATCCATATGAAAAATAGTTTACTTTGACAGCAGTGCTACATCTTTGTTAAGTAATTTCCAAACAATAGAAAGGACCACAAATCTCTGTATCAACAGTTGCGAATAAAAAAATTATAGGACCACACACACACACACACACACACACACTGCATCATTCAACAAGTTAGAACAAGTTAACCCTGAAGGATGAACAGACTTTAGTCTGAAAGTTTAGACTAAACTCCAAAACAACAACAACAAAGTAATTGGTGGAAGAGTTTCAATCTCATTCCTGGAAGACCATTACCATGCATATTTTAGTGTTTATTCCTGCTCTACCACATGCACTTGAATTAAGAAAGGGCTGATTACGTGATTGGTTGAATCAGTTATCCTAGGAGCTGACGAAGCACTAAAATGTGCAGGAAAGTTGAGAAGCACTGGTCTAAAACAACATAGTGCAAAAACACTATACAGTATTAACAAAAGAAAATATTCGCAAAAAGTGTTAAAATATTAGAGCACTAGAGGGCAGAATTTAGTTCTGTTTGCACACTGGTGTAGGTTACTGATCTTCCTGGTGAAGATAAATCAGTCATTTGAAAACCTAAAAACAAAGTGCTTTTCCCACCATTGTTGTTCAACAGCAGGTTTCTTTCTTTTCAGACACTAGGTATAGAGATTAACAAATGATTGGGCAGTTTCATTCTGGTGGTGTAAAAACCAGATACTGCCTTGTACTTCCTGAATGGTCTAGTGAAAAAAAAAGAAAAGAAACAGGTTTTACAGGTTTAAATAAGGGGCATGGAGGAGTGGCGATTATATTAGGTTTCACCTAATTCAATAGAGGAATAGGTTTTGATTAAGAACAAGAGGCGTGTGTGGTTAAATCAAAGAACCATCAAGAAAGAAAAGAGAGAAAAGAATGGTGGAAATAGAGGTGTACAGAGTATACAGTACTTTTTCAATTTCCAATGGATCACAAATAAGGCACATCTCTATCATACTGAAATGATAAAAAAAAAAAAAAGCCTTCAGGACTGGACATGAGTGCCGATTTAAGGTCAGCATGTCTTTTCTACATCCATACCATTGTCATGGATGGGGAAAAAGCAAAAGCAGATTTAGATTAAAGCCTCAAATCTACCTCTGTCTTTAGAGCTCTTAGCTCCACCTCAATTCTATTCATTCCTGCTGTTTCAACATATCATTCAAGATCTATTGCTTTAAAATGAGTCAACCATATTCAGAGACATACCAGTAAGACAGATGTCTACAGAATTTCAGGTAAATTTTTATTACACTTCTTCTATTTGTCAATAAACTCAAGTAGCAGAAAAGAAACAGAATTTTAGTGTTTAGCGTTCTATTACTGACAAAATTTCCTTTTATATTTTACTTGTATAAAAAAGAAGATTCATGCTATGGATGATTTACAACAGAACCAACTGGTGTACTGCTTTACGAATCCGTGGTTCAAATTGATTAAATTGATTATTAGTTTAATAGATTTTTAAAAAATTATTATTAACATTACACCTTTTTATATATAACTATTCATTTACAAAACATGTGGGGCTGGTTAGGAAAGGGATTATATTTGACTTTCATGGAAAGTAAAGAATCTCATGACCCTGTGTAGCTGTGGGAATGAGGTTAGGTGTGCAGATCAAAGTGTACAGTTTATTGAGCATTCCATTTATTTAATTTACTTTTTCAATTCAATATCTCATGAGAAAATCAACCCTTATTATGAGAGACCTCACAACAACCTGACAAGTAAATTTATTGTACAACAATACAAGGCCAGTTGCTAGAGTACTTCTTTGACATCGTCACCTCACCTAAACTGCCATCTCATAACCGATGAATCTATAAATTATATATTGTTTATTTTAACTTTGTACCCCAAAGTTATAATAAAGCTGCTTTGTGACGATATTAATTGCTAAAAGTGCTTTACAAATAACATTTGATTGAATAAAAATTTGTTGTCTGTATGGTGGTTTAGTGGTTAGCGCTGTGGCCTTGGGGTTCCCTGTGCTTGTTGGGTTTCTTCTGGGTCCTTTGATTTCTCCTCCACAGTGCAAAGACATGCAGATTAGGTTAATTGGCATTTTGATTTTCAATTTTCTGTGGTGTGTGATTGAGTGTGTGCTTGTGTGGTCTGCAGTGCATTGGCGCCACATCCAGGGTGTATCCTGCCTTTTGCCCCAAGGCCACTGGAATACGCTCCAGGCTTCCTGAAATCCTGAACAGTGACAATCAGTATAAAAATTTAGTGAGAGTCACAACACTTGTAAAGAATATGTTTAATTAATAATTTATGTAACACCATACTGCATGTGACTTTTGGTCACTGAGAGACAATCTTACAGTCATCATGCTGTTCAGGTCCTACTAATAGCATATAAGGACCCTGTTTTGCATCAAGTTCCCAAGGTTATATAATGTATGTGATTGCTATAAACATTAGGTAGCCAAACATCCTGGATGAAAAAAAAAGGTTACATTTACAGTGTGATTAATTCTATAACCACTTGTTATACATGTTTACTACATGTTTATTATTATATTAGTTTTTCCTTTATTTATTTTTTCCAGCTGCATAATGAAAGATAGCATTGAGCCTACTGTGAAATTAAAGCTGGTGAATGTACCTGGCTCCATGGCACCACCCAAGGGTACACCACAACAGAGAGAACAGTGGGCCAGTAAGATGGAGTTTATTCTGGCTGTTGCAGGACATATAGTTGGTCTGGGAAATGTGTGGAGGTTTCCGTATCTGTGTTACAAGAATGGAGGGGGTAGGTTCCCTTACTTACCAAACCACTGCCTTTTTAAAGCTTACCAGTACTGCAGTTCTTTTTGCATGTATTCTAATAACATACTGTATACAGTATATTAAGACTACATTTGAAATTATTTGACTATAAATCTAACAGTGACATATTAATGTTATATGTTGTTATTATAGTCACAAGTACAGGTTCTCTGACTTATAATTAAATCCAAAAATTATTTAATTGGATTATACCTGGTATAAAAGGTTAGTTACTTCTGTAATAGGTTTGGGGGTTTTCTGTCCAAAGGAGCTTTCTTTGTGCCATACTTGCTGTTCCTATTTTCCTGTGGCATCCCTCTCTTCTTCTTGGAGACATCACTGGGCCAATACACTAGCCAGAGTGGCATCACATGCTGGAGAAAAATTTGCCCTCTTTTTGAAGGTAAATACAAAAACGACCCATTGACAAGCAATACTTGAAAAAGATTAGAAACAATTGCAAAAGAGCTACATGCTATCAAACAAACAAATGAATAAATAAAAAAATAAATGCTATTATTTAATCGTGAGTTACAATATATTCTTAACCTTTCCAATCCCCTCAGGACTGGGCTATGGTAGCCAAATTGTGATCCTGTACACTGGAATCTATTACATCATTATTCTGGCCTGGGCATTTCTCTACCTTTTCTTCTCCTTCAGCTCAGAACTCCCATGGGCTAACTGCAAGAATAGCTGGAACACAGGTAATACTGCTGCCATTGCCATTAACTGGCCATACAACTATCTAAAGTTACACTGTGTGCTTTTCTAACACTTAAAGTAAGCTGATAAGCTATGCACAAATAATATTTCTTAGGGAAAGTCTAGAAGTTTACTGAATGCAAATACTTTCGCTGTTGATCATGTTAGAATTTTCAACAGCAGTTTTCTGGCATTAAACAACTTTGTAACAAAGTGTTTTATGTTGTTGTTGTCTTACAGAGTATTGCATGGAATTTAGCAAGAACAGCACAACTGATAATATTCCAGACAAAATTACATCCCCAGTTGTGGAATTCTGGGAGTGAGTTTTGGGAATTATAACAGGAAACAGTACAACTGCACATGTACATGTACATACACTGCCCAGACAAAAAAAAAGTCACCACCTAGATTAACTAAGCAAAAGTTAAAATTCCATTTTATAATTACTGCAGTGATTAATATGGTTCAGCTTATTAACAAGTTACCTAACTTAATCACCTAACTTAGCTTCTTATTTCTTAAACAACCTTATTAAACACATTATTAAAACCTGCAAGGATAGTGGTAATTCCTTATCTTCGAAGAAATGTGGTCAGAAAAACATCCTAAATGAGTGTGAAGGGAGATCACTTAAATACAAAGTGAAATAAAAAAAAGAAATAAAAAAAAACGAAACAAGTTAAAAAAAACAATAGAACTTATGGCTGTGATTAATAGTAAACTAACATCATTTCCACATGTATAATGCGAAGAGAACTCAAGGGATTGGGAATAAACAGGTGTGTAGCCTTAAGAAAATCGCTCATCAGTCAGGCTAACTGGAAAAAAAGGCTTCAGTTTGCAAGGGAGCATAAAGAATGCACTGTGGAGCATTGGAAAAAGGTAATGTGGTCTGATAAGTCCAGACTTCCCCAGTTCCAGAGTGGTGGGTGCGTCAGGGTAAGAAGAGAAGAGGCAGACTCCCCCATCATCAATACAAGATCTTGGAGAGAAATTAATGCGACTCTGGACTGAAATAAATGTATGACTTTGCATAAGCTTATCAAAATGTTGCCAAGGCCAAAATCAAAGCCAAAGGCAGTCCAATGAAATACAGTAGTAGATTGTGCAATCTTTATTTGTCTGGGCAATGTATGTGCCAATCTACTGTACACGTCTCAGCTTATTTAGAAAAATCAGTGTCATATTTCACATAATTAATGAGAAAGCACAGATAAATAGAGATCAAATATTTTCTTTGGTTATAGGAAAAGAATTCTGGGTTTGTCTGTTGGCATTGAAGAAATAGGTAATCTGAGGTGGGAGCTTGCTCTGTGTCTCCTGCTGGTCTGGACCATTTGCTACCTCTGTGTGTTTAATGGAGTGAAGTCTACAGGCAAGGTTAGTCCCTAGACTTGACATTATTCTAATCTGTGCTGGCCAGGGCAGAAGACGATCGATAGAATGATAGGAGATGAAAGGCTTCCTGGCTTATGGCAAGAGTACTTTGTCACACAGGTCGTCTACTTCACTGCAACGTTTCCTTACTTGATGTTGATGGTGCTGTTAGTGCGTGGACTGACACTGCCTGGAGCAAGTAGTGGTATTACATTTTATCTCTACCCAGATCCTACTCGCCTCACAGACCCACAGGTAACAAACATTCATTTACAGTAGACAGCCTAAAAAGCTAATTCATTTTTCATTGGATGTTGAACTTTTTGCATGCAGATCTTATATATACAGTGTATGGTATATTTCTTTCAGGTGTGGATGGATGCAGGTAGCCAGATATTTTACTCCTATGGAGTATGCACAGGAACTCTGACAGCTTTAGGAAGCTATAATAAATATGACAACAACTGTTACAAGTAAATATATTTGTCTTTTGAAAAACAAAGGTTTTCTTAGTCTTTGGTTTGTATATGTAAAGAATATGCTTGTGTTATTGTGCTATTCAGTTTGCTGCATCTTACTTTATTTATTCATTTATTTATTCATTTGTTTGATTGTTTGTATATTTGTTTGCAGAGACTGCCTGTACTTGTGCTTGCTAAACAGTATGACAAGTTTTGTAGCTGGTTTTGCCATTTTTTCTGTGCTGGGCTTTATGGCAGATGAACAGGGAATGGACATTTCTTTGGTGGCAGAGTCAGGTATGGCAAATGTATTGATCAGTGTCAGTTTACTGCTGAGATAACATACTGTATAGATATTAAAATTACTTTTCACTTTTTTATTCTAAACATGCTCTTAAAAACATATTAATCATTATACATGGCCAAGTTTAAGAGCTGATATGATTGAGTCTAAATAATTTTAGATCTTTGTATATTCATCTGTCTGTATTTCTCTAGGTCCTGGGCTGGCATTTATTGCTTACCCACGTGCAGTGGCCATGATGCCTCTTCCTCAGTTATGGGCAGTTTTTTTCTTCATTATGATCCTTTTCCTTGGGCTGGACAGTGAGGTAAGTGTTTATTGTTTTGTATACTTATTTTAATGTATTTTCTTCACTGTGAAAAGGCTATTTGTAAAACCATGAAATCTACATATTATCATAAAGACATATTGCTCCACAAACATTTAAAGTGCATTTAGAAAGTGTTCTGAGTGCTTTATGTCTTCGTGCTTTAATGTGCTGTGGATTTGATTTTGAATGAATATAATTATACTTAATCACCTATAATTGTAACTGAACTGTAATTGCTACCGAGGGGTTTCTACAAAGTACTCAATAAAGGTTCTTTTCTGGATAGGAAACCTCATTAAATTCATGTTCAAAATTCTTTGAAAATCTGTCTTCACTTTCTCATTATGGGTGGGATTGATGGGTAAAAGTGGCAATTATATCCACTCTAAAATAAATTGTCCACAATACAATAAAGAGTACCACAGGTAACATAATCATACTACTGCTGCCACCCATACTTTTATATTTCCCTGTACTATGATTATTCCTATTTCATTTTTTTTCCTTTTGCAAGTTTATTTTTTTCAGTTAAATGAATATTTTAAGATCTGATTAAAGACAGTCATAATAAGCATTTCACTGCGTGCCACATTGTGTGTGGGTTTTGTGTGTGAATACTGACTTGTCTGAATACTGTAGCTTAATGCTGAATACTGAATATTATTGTTTAGTTTAATTTGGTAATTAATTGGTTGTAATTTGGGAACACTTTATTTTTGTGCAGTTTGTTTATTATGAAGCCCTGGTAACAACAATCTCAGACATGTACCCATCGTTTTTCTATAATGGACACCGACGTAAAATTCTACTTCTCCTAATCTGTCTAGTCAGCTTCCTTATTGGCCTGCTGATGGTAACGGAGGTAAGAGCTTGTGTTTATTGAATAAGAATCTATATTTCCTTGTTCATGGCATTCAATAGTAGTGTTAAATGAATGCCTGTGACCTTTTGAGAATTGTGGTTTCTCTCTCTCTCTCTCTCTCTCTCTCTCTCTGTTTTTCTTCTTTCTCCTCTCTAAGGGTGGACTGTATATCTTTCAATTATTTGATTATTACGCTTGCAGCGGAATGACTTTGCTGGCCTTCGCCATTCTTCAGTCCATCTGTGTTGGATGGGTTTATGGTGAATATACACAAATGTGTCATACGTTACTGGGATTGAGAATGTCCAAAAATGTTTTTAATTAAGGGTGTTCATATATGCATAGTACTATATGTGTATAGTAAATACAAAGGTGTTTACTAATACTATTTGCTATAATTGTTTGACCAGTTATACTTATTAGAGTTGGTAGTATGGTAAGGGTGCTTAGGGGCAGTGGTAGCTCAAAAGGCTAAGGCACGGAGTTACTGATCGGAAGGTCAGTAGTTTAAGCACCAGCTCCACCAGATTGCCATTGTTGGACCCTTGAGCATGGCCCTTAATCTCCTCCAGGGGCACTCTATGATGACCAACCCTACGCTCTGACCCCAGTTACACTGGTATATGCGAGAAAATAAAATTCATGTGTATGTTGTTTTACTGTGTAGTAAAACAAATTAAGCACAGATGTGAAGCATTAGTTTTGCTTGCACGCATTCACTTTCTGGTTTTTTTTGTAAGAAAAATAATTTAATGATAACTTTTTTATGCAGTTTGATTGTTAGATATAAACCATCAGTGTTGGGTGTAAAGCGTTACAAAGTAACACATTAGAGTACTTGGATTACTTTTGTAACGAGTAATCTAACGCTTTAGGTCCGCCATTTAAGTACTCAGGTATTTAGTTACTTTTTCAAAAATGTAATCCATTATTTAGACAATTTATGTAATCCGTGAGCCAGACAGCAGTCATTCCCAATCCCTTAGTGTGTGTGTGTGTGTGTGTGTGTGAGAAAGTCGTCCTACCATACACCTCAGATGTAAACTGAAACACATTATTAGTGGTTTTTCATACAACCTTGGTGCCCCTGTCAACATTATCTCAAAACAACACAGTAATAATTGAAAGCAATGACCAGGCATTTGCTTTTTTAAAGGGATTTTTCACTTATAGGAGCAGATCGCTTATACGACAATGTTGAAGACATGATTGGTTATCGTCCCTGGCCCCACATGAAGATCTGCTGGAAATATGTGACCCCTGTTATTTGTATGGTAAGTTATATTGTGAGAAACATTTCTGCAGCAACAAGTTAAGATGTTTTATATGTTGAGAATTTTTGACATTGCATTAAGGTTTTAGTCTATGGAATATTAAAATAAATTGTACCTATGTAATATATGCCACTTCAACACAATATCTAATATCCACTTCAGTGTCCATGCATTAGATCAGCCATTTCTAATCAAAATATCTTAGTTAGTCTGTTTGTGACATGTCATCAGTGCCTGTTTTTCTGGAAATACAGATAAGCATTTTAACTGCTTTAGAACATTAAAACAAGGTTATATAAGACAAGGTCTGCCTGTTTAAACTCCAAATCTATCATCCTTATCCATTTCACTGACCCGTGTTGTGCCATCTCTTTATTTTTTCCTGCAGGGGACATTTGTCTTCTCATTGGTTAAGTACACTCCTCTAAAGTTGAACCTATATGAGTACCCCTGGTGGGGTTATGCTCTTGGAGGCTTCTTCACCCTCTCTTCCACCATGCTGGTGCCTTTATGGATGGTATATGGATTTTGCAAAACCCCTGGCTCTTTAAGTCAGGTAAATCTCTATAATAGTACATAGAGAAAAAATTTAAATGAAACAAAGAGTGAAGCACATCCACTCATTCTTTAAATAGGTGGCCGCATTGAGTTCAATAGAACAGTTTATTCATGAAAATGGCTATATTTTAAAATAATTATGAAACATAAATTAATATATTATTTATAATTGGTGGTGGACATAAACAAAGTCAATTTAATGAATTACTGTACTTTACCTTATAATTTTCATTCTATTTTGTGGAATGCAAGTAGAATATAATACTTTCTAAGTCACAAAATAATGCATCTGTCATTCTTTCTTAATTAGTCTAAACTGAAAAAGTCTAACCTGAAGCACAGCTCATTTACCTACCTGGGTACTTTATTTTGGCTGATTAGCACTGATCTATTGTTTGCACCTATTAGATATATTTAAAAGAGCCAACACAGAATGTTACGACTGTAAGATCATTTCAACAACCTGAAATGTTGAACACCTGGAAAAATGAATCAATTCCATGGCCTTATTTGTACATTTTTTTAAGTTGTAGAACATAAGAAAAACGAATAAATTTTTAAAGAATTTCAGAATTCCGATTGTCTGATGTCAAAGAGCACCTGAGGGTGAAAAGATGAATGAATGATTGAGTACAGGCAGATTTAATGAATTCTGATCTGCCTGTACTCAATCAAGTCGCATGACCACATATCGTACAGTATACGTATGTATCAAATCCATGATACAGTAGGACAATCACTCAGATGCGATCTGAAAAACATCATATTTCAGAGTTTAGACAGCACTAAAAATCAAACATTGGAATTGAGTCACTTCAGGCAGGTAATGTGAATATAGCCTCATAGTGAATAGTGCATAGTGAATGCAGGCAATTTTTCCATAGTGGTCCAAAAAGCATTTTTTTAGTGTGTATCCATGCCACAAAAACCCATTACACTCTATGGTGCAATTTTTGAGAGTAATCTGATTTTAAGATTAGTAGACTAATCAAGAAGAGTCTAATCACAAAAATTTTAATATAACTTTACAGCTATAATAAATTACCTTACTTTTATTTTTAATATTTAATTACATTTTAAGGCAAGTACTTTGTACTTTTACTTAAGTGGCAATTTAAATGGAAGACTTTGTTTACATTTAGTGGAGTAATAGGGTATCTCTACTTTTACTCAAGTGCAGGAATTCAATTGCAGTCCACCACTGCTTAAGATTAATATTGCTGTCTTGAACGTTTTTTAAGAAGCTCCCTGAATTCTGAGATTTTCAGAATTATTACTTTAATGGTCTGTTTAAAAGATATAACTTGGCTTATGAAATTTTTATATTTATCAAACTGAGACTAAATAAAAACATATATATTTACAGAGAATGAAAATCCTATGTACTCCTGCTGAAGATCTGTCTAATCGGAAACCATGTAAAGATGGCCTCGCCTCTTGCACTTTTGAGACATTCACAGATCTACAAACTTTGCGCCAACCCTCCCCTGTAGATGTATGACCTTTGCATTATTAAGTCACCACATCACCCTACACATGCAGAAACACTCTTCAACAGGCTGCCTATCACAGATCATTTCTATTGTTACAGTTATTATCATTATTATAACAGTAACTTATTCAAAAGGTGAGCATTCATGTATTAATAGATAAATCTTAGATAAATAGTATCTTAGATACTGTTTATCTAATATGGTATATTGATAATCTATGTGACGATAGATAGACTAGAGATATTATGTTTCCCAATAGTGATATTGCATAGCAATTATTATTATTCAATGAAAAGGTTTGTGAGAATCATAATCAATCATTTTGTTTGGTTTTTATGATTAAATTTTAAAAGTGACTATTTTAAATTGAATGGATTTCTGTGGAAGTGATCTGTGGACTTTTTCATTTTAGATTTGTATGTTTTTACTTAAACAAAATTCTCATTTTTATGAGAAGGTATACATTTGTCATAGACATGGTCTGCAGTCAAGTTAGCCCTGGAAATGTATACAATTGTCCTATAAATTTGTTTCAAAATCTCTTAGGTTTACAAATATTGCATGCTTGCATGGGCTTTTACTAATTTGTTATAAAAAAAATAAGTAACATTGAGTGCCTCAAGAATGGATATATACAAAACAAATGAACTTTTTCTACTGATTATCTGAAATGCACTAAAATATGTTTTACAGACTGTAATCAACCATTTGCTTATGAGGTAATCTTTAAAGATAAATAATTAACTGCAACTTCAGCCAGGAATTACCAGTCATTTACCGCCATTGCCACTGTGTTTCATTACTGTTTTATTGGTCCCTTGTTGACTTCCTGTACAATATAAGGAGAGAATCTTTCAGCCTATGTACAGTACAGTAGGTACAGTTAGTGGTCTTGCTAAATTGTATGAAAAGCAGTCATTACTTTAACTAGGTCAAATCAGTATACCACTTTAGTCTGCCAAGCTAAGCAACTAGAATGACAATTATTTAGCAGAACTACTGTAAGTATTATATACTGTATATTGCAGTGCAATAAATTCTCTTCTGTCGGGGGAAATAGTTCCATCTAATGGACAAATGAAGATATTGTCAGTTTTACAATGTTTACTTTCCTTTAAGACTTCAAAGTAAAGGGCAAAGTTTTTTGTAAAATTTCAAGATCACATGTTTAATATGTTAAAATAAAATTAAAAAATAACATTGGATGTTATACTGCAGTTTCTTGTTTTCTAGGTATCATAATTTGGGGATTAAGTACCTTTTCAAAATTCTCCTTTAACAATTGTTATATTTACATATTTGGTTATTATATTATTATAATACATAGTATGTATATATCATTATAAATTGTGTAAAATCATACAGGTTTAAAATACAAT
>JAOVVB010000016.1:14767234-14777383 GCA_028570985.1 Heterobranchus longifilis | reverse complement strand
TCTTGGAAAGAAGAGTTTTGCTATACTGCTTGAACATATACAGTGACCAGTAGTGCAATGTTCCAGTAAAAAGCAGTGGTAAAGAACAAAAAGAAGTGAATCTGTACTCTACTTTCTCGACTCTGGTCTATATATGAATTGAGACAGATGGGAAAAATAATCTATTTATCTCTAAAGCTGTGCCTTGGCATCTTCTGGGTAATTGCTCTGGCAAGGTGAGAAATGTGTGGCAAAGACACAGTAATCCTTATCTACCCCATTTAAAGTCATACAATATTATTCAATATTATTTATTTATTTATATTATTACATTTATGATTTATTTCCATTGTGTCCCTTATCTGCTTAGGGTCAATGAAAGCATTCTCTTTTTTACTGTCACCATGATACTTGTAGGGCTTATTTACAAGCTTTTTAAAATAAATACGATTTACATTGTTTTGGGGCTGTAGGGAGTTCAATTCAGATTATGAGTAGGAGTGTGGAGGATAATCCTGATGATGTGCCATGCAATTGACTGTGAAGTTGTTCTCAATCTACTTACCAAGCATCTAACCCACAAAGCATTGCCCATAATGTATATCCGAGTGTGTGAGTTTGCACGTGTGCTCTGCGATGGGCACTCCATTGAGAGTGTACCATGCTTTTTGTGCCCCTGGAATAAGCTCCAAGCCCTCCACAACCCTACAGTACACAGGATTAAAAGTATAGGTAAAGGTTTGAAGGATTAATTTGGTGAATCAATTTTAAAAGGCACTCTTTGGCGAAATTGATGCAACCAAAACTGTGATTGAAGTTTGCATTGATATTTTAATTCTAACCACATTTTGGTGGTCCAGAGAACATAAACCTTTATTATTACCTATTAACTTATATAATATGTCACATTGTAAATTTACACATTTGCACACAGTTCTGAAAACTAATGACTATTTAACTCATTTTTATAACGCTTATACTGTACTTAAAAGTGGTGTGTTTGTCTAAACTATGGCGTCTAAAAGTGTTTGTACAAATTAACGATTTTATAAACGAAAGCAAAAGTTAAATTATCAATGGAAAGTTAATCTGATCTTGCCATACTTGACATACACCACCAAAAGGCAGTGTTCCATCGATAAGTAAGCTACTCTCTGCCCTGTGATAGTAGCTTGTTTAAAAATAAGTCTGTATAAGAAGAAGACAAATTTGAACACACACAATCACACACTACGGGCAATTTGGGAGCAGCAATTAGCATGTCTTTGGACTGTGGGAGGAACATGCACACCATGCACACAGACCCGACCTGGAGGTGCAAGGTGACAGTGCTAACCACAAAGTCACCATGCCATCAAAACAACATATGTCATGTATTAGATTTCTTCCTGACAGGTGATGTCACTAATTAGTTCTCGCCTATCTTACAAAAGAGTTGCACTTATTAGAATCAGCTGGTTTAATTAATGGATGGAACAAATTTGTAGCAGGACTTTTACTTTCTGAGGGAGGATGTCCACCTCAGCACAAAAATCCCTGAATCCTCAAGTGAACTTCTGTGCAAACTTCTGTGGCGAATTTCTGTACCTGATCTTCAGGAAGCTATCAAGCAGGTATGGACTGAGCAAGTAACACCAGAGTACTGCAGATGTCTTTTTGACTCTATGATCCAACAGGTTTTGAAGAATAAAGAACATAAATACTAAATACTGATTGATTGTTGTATGTACAATTCACGTAATTGCATAAAATAACAAAAAAAAATTATTTTAACTTAATTGTCATTATTTTAAAACTTTGAGAATGTAATTAAAACATTGAATGTAACTTTTATTTAATACTTTTGGCCACCTCCGTAGATGTTTTTAACAAGATAGTTCATGGCATTATTAACAGTCAAAGCTGTTGCCATGAAAGTGGTCAGTCCATTCCACAAGCTGCCTGCTTCTTTGCAAGCTTCACAAAATAATCATTAAGAAAGATAGAACACTTTTGTGGTTTAATGTTAGCACAACAAAGCTATTTGAATATTACACACACATGTACATGTGCAGAAATATAAAAATGTCATGAAGAGACATTTGAAGAATGAAGAGCAGCACACTGGGAGCTGGACAGAGACAGTTTGCTTTGATCCCTCTGATAAATGATAAATGCGGAAGACCTCAGTCATGACAGAGCCGATGCTCCTGATGGACTACACTTTACCCTTATTAAATGAATAAGCTGATTAAAAATGATGAGTGTTGATCCTCTTTTTCTCCCTTTTTTGTGCCCCCATAATATTAATATTAATATTTCTAGGTCCTAGCTTTTAGTCGCTTCCTAGTAACATTTAACAAACAACTGCCATTAAAATTTCATTGCCCACTGAGGCATGAAAATTTTAATATTTTTTATTTGCCTATTTATTGGCAGGAAACTACTTTACTTAACAGTATCAAATTGTGTCATATTTATTTACTTCTGAATTGTGTTTTTGGGTATTTCATTCTAAAGCAGTGTCCATTAAAAACATTTGCTAGCAACTGTTTGATATAGAATATTAGACATTAATTTTGCTATAAATATGTTATAATGTATGCATATGTGATACATTACAACTCATTCTGACATATAATTAATGGCCCAGAATTATACAAATCTGAAAGCTATATCACAAAGCTTTTTTGATTAATGATACTCAGTGAGAAAAACACTGTCAAAGGGCCAGGCGGGCCAGATGGATGAACAGAATGAGGAGGGGGACGAGGGGAAGGAGGAGTCATTCTCACCTCCCCATTACATACACTTGTACTAGCAAATCATTAACAACATGGTGTCTTATCACTCACTCACGTGAGTCTGGGATTACCTTTTATACTCAGCTCTCCTTTAGCTCAATCAAAAAGTTTCCATGATGCACCACACCAATCCTGCCCTGCTGGAATGAACTACCTGCTAAAATAATCAGTCTGTCTCAGAGAACACTCTTTTTAAAAAAAAAAGAAAAATTCCTTTAACTGAACATAGAGAACTTTCCATTTAAATAAGTACATAGTGACAAAGTCTATTACATTACTTGATCCAGAGAAGGAAGCATTCATATTTCATTTTTCACTTGATTTTTTGACATATCGCTAAAGCCTATCAGTAGGCAACTGATTATGTCATCATCAGCTCGGAACAACACGGTTCATTATTTAAGAACACTGTAATTATTACTCACAGGCTTCCTTTTCTTTTTCTTCTATTTTTTCATCCCACCCATCTCTCTCTCTCTCACTCTCACACACACGCATGTACACACACAAACACACACACGCACAGAATTCATGCTCTGTAATTGAACCCTACTAACAGCCGAAGACAGTTCTTAAGTTGTAACCTTTCATTTCCTGTTATAAGCTAAATGACATCAGCTATAGACTTATAGCCACCTCAAGCTGCAATTTGAGGGGCTCGGCACCTGCACGCAGTTAGCTTCACTGCAGTGGGTCTCAGAATGCTAAACAGTCTGTAGCCATGAGGACAGGCCAGGACTCTGACAGACCTAGAGGTCTTAATTGCACCCTAATACCCTCTCATTAACACGACTTCGTGATGAAAACGAACAGCTTCCCCATCACTTTGTCCGCAGCTGAGAAGAAACGCGTTTATTTACAAGAGAAGACACAATGAATACACAAAAATGTAGTTAAAACAATATTGAATGATAGAACAAATCTGTAACAAAGCAATTATAATGTAGGAACAAAAATATGCCACATAGTGTTATCCCAACAAAGTACTGCATCATTATTTGTAATAATCTTGTAAAAGTGCATACAGTACATTGTCAGCAAGATATATTACAACTTACACAGAAACAAATGATTTATATTCTAAATCTTAATTTTGTACTTTAGTATTTCGTACTTCAAGTGAAAGTCACACAAATCCAAATAAAATGATGCATGATAAAAATACTGTATACTTATATTTACATAACACCAATGACAGTCAGTTGATGGAATTTATAATGTTTCCTATTCACTCTTTTGTCAAGGTTAAATCAAAGGGATCAAAATTAAACTTTACAAGTTACAACATAATTGCATCACTTGCATAGACTGTGACACACTTTCTGCACTGCACTAAACACTGAACAGACTGTGAACAGACTGAGCCTTTAACAATACAGCTTTAATATCTTCAGACCCCGCCCAATATCAGACTGGTCATTTAATTTCATTTAATTGTTAAGCCCTATAAAATAATAATATCAATAAAGTACATGAAACACCCATTAGACATCTGAAAATATACATAAAGAAAATACCAGAGACACCATTTACAGTAGCAGAAACAAATCAATGATGGAATATGTAATTATATCTGTTACACCCACTCACAGTTACTGACCCACTCACTTTAATAGGAACATCTTTCTAAAGATTCAATGTGTTGTGAAGGTTGTAAAGGCGGCGCTACTGTAACCTTCCTGTCAGCTTTAAGCGTCTGAATATTTTCCTCTGACCTCTCTCATTAACAAGGCAAATACACCTGCAGAACAGCCCTAACTAGATGTTTCTTTTTTATTTTCAGCCCATTCTTTGCAAACTCAAGACGCTGTTTAGTGTGAAAATCCCAAAAGGTTTCTTCCTATTAAAGTCAGATTATACACTAAATATCATTATTAAAATATGGGAAAATCACACAAAAAGTCTACATAATTATACAGATCAACCATAACCATAACCATAACATCACTATGTAAAACATTATGCCCAGTATAGTGAAGATGCCCCTTGTGCCACCGGGGCAGTTCTGGCTCCTCGGGGCGTGACTTCACAAGACTCTTTCAGCCTCTGTGGATTGGACTTGTTTGTCTGGTGCATCCCATGGCTGCTCGATTGTATTGGGATTTGGGATGTTTGGGGGCCAGGTTTGCAGGGCCTGTTGCCTGAGGGGGACCCTGTGGGGCACTGGGTGTCCTGTTGCCTTTCTATCTTGGCCAGCGTTGACTTTTTTCAGTAATTTGTGCTGCATTGGCGTTTCTGTAGAATTGGACCAGACAGGCTGACATTTGGTCCCTGCATGTATGAGCCTCGGGTGCCCATGATCCTGCCACCAGTTTCCTGGTATATAATTGGTAATCAGTGTTAATGGGTAATGTTATGTGCTGTTAATGTTATGGCTAATCAGTGTATATTTAAACAACATTTAATATTTAGATGAAACACTTACACTTCCTGTCTCTGCACATACTATAGTATCTTGCATTCATTCCATTTCTTTTCCATTCACAATCCGAAGGTTTTTTATCTTTACTCTATTGCTTTCCTCATGTTTTCTCCAGACTAGCTCCCTCATATGTATATTCATTCTGCATTCTTTTATTTTACTGACTTTCATTGACAAATATGAGTGGTCCTCTAGATGTAGGACTGCCCATCTGTCTGTAAACATTAGGTTGTCCCAGATTGGTTTGCAGTAGGCTGAGTCCTCCACCTGATAGGTCAAAACTTGGCTGGCTATAGAGCCTCTGTCCAAAGCCTGTTCCGGATTGGTCAAAACTGCTTTGACTGTACTGCCTGATGCTACCACTGCGCTTCTCAGAGGGCGTTCTGGAGGGGTAGCGCTGACCAGACTTGTGTAAGCCTGTTTCTTTGTAAGCAAACCAAATATTACCAGCCCAGAGGGAGAAATTCATAAAGCCAAATGCCTGGGGAAAAAAGGATGGTTCAGAGTAAAAAAACAGACAAATAAGATATACAGTAAGGAGAAATGCAGTTAATTCATTTTAAATAAAGCGTCATTATAATTGGTGTTGTCACACTTCCTATTCTTTTCTTTGAGGTTTTCTTAATTTATGATGGTCACATTTCTCTATTAATATTAAACTAGATTACAATGGATCAGACATATTTAAAGCACCAAGACAATGTATAACAGTACCCAAGTGGATCTTTGTCTCACTGTCAGATTTAGCAAAGCCTGATGCCATTTGTTCTAAAAATGTATTTAACCTCAACTATAAGACACACAGGATATATTAATCCAGCCTGTCTTAAGGCATCATAAAATTCCCCATCAGGTTTGTTCCCATCACCCTTGTTTGTTCCTGACTTATTTTAAGACTCTCAAAGATTTTGTGATTCTGACATTAGCTTGCACAATAGTGAATAAAATCAATATCCGCTGTAGTCGCCTCAAACCCATGCTTACTAAATTCATATTGTAGTATAAAATCACTTACCACTGATACGTTAAGACTGGTCCAAGTAGGCTCCTGTAGTGTCTCACACAAGTTCTCCTCATCTCTGCAGGCAGACATTAGCATCTGTATCAGACCTACATCCATGGCTGTCTTCACTCCGGAGAGCGTTTTAGCCCAGGCTATTGAGCTCACAAGCCACAGACCTGAGAAAATTACAGTCACCAGGCAATCCTGTGGAGCATTTTAAATGTAATTATTACATTGTCTTTGATACGCGTTCAAACTGTGCTAATTAGTCCCTGTCAACTTTTTTTGTTTGTTATATATTTATTGATAGACACTTTCTTTAAAGAGAAGTCACAAAATTACCTATTTCACAAATAATCTAATACACATTTTTCATATTTATTTAATTTGAACATGTTTTAATTAAAAATGTTTATTCTTTGTCACAATTTGTTTATTTTCAGATGTGTTTCTTAAATAATATGGTAATACATTTAATCTTTTTTTTTTTTGCATGTAGGGAAATTAAATTTAATTAAGACATCAATTAAAGATGGCATTTATTACTTGAATTATTATTTTTTTGTACCCCAACTAATGCATAAGAGAATCATTCTTTTCACATGTCCCATGTGCAATTTCTTACCATAAGACATTGGAAAGCACACATTTTATTATCTACATGTGATCACATGCTATTCACATCAGTCCATGTGTGAAATAACATAATGTAAAATATATGTGATTTTATGGAAGGGATCCTGTCAATCAATTTGATTGGCACTCACCACTAGAGGACCTCTGTTCTTCTCTCTGTACTTATTCTGGTAGAAAATATAGACTACTGTAGCTAGAAGCGAGTAGAGAAATGCTAACACAGACACAGTAACAAAGAATTGCGTTGACGAGGAGTAGTCTCCCTCGAGGAAGAGCGTCTCATACCTCTTACCCTCACATAGAGGGACACTGAAGTGCACCTGCTGCAGTCTGGGGGAACAACATATGATCAACTGCAGGTGTATAATATGTCATAATAGAGTCTTACTATAGATATTCATAAAATATAAATTTAGCCATTTACGAGCCATTGCATTGTCTGCCCTTTGTCTTCATTGACACGTACCACACTGTCAAGCTGATATAATCCCTGTGCAACCTTGAGGATCTCTATATCAATAATTAATGTTTATAACGTACATACTTATATGAAAGACTACTAAATATGCATTTACTTTCCAGGCATCTCGTCTCCACCACTTGTTAGTGTACTTGAAGGAGTCGAACATAGATATCTTTTATTAACAAAATACTCCGGACAAAAAGAAAAAAAAAACATGCAGGGTAAGAATGATTGATTAGTTTGGTTGCTTCATGATTTTATAATTTCACCTGTGATCATGGAATCATGGTCTGGTAATCAAGGTCTGTTTATGATTATTTGACTTGCTTATATTTATGAATTATCTTTAAACAACTTTAACTAAATTTATAGAATTAAAAAAAAACATCAGATGTAATTTGATTGTAATTTACATGTAATTTTAGGCTTCAAAAAGCAGACAACCTTGTTAGAGTTTTTTATACAAATGAAATTATCAAACATAACATTTATTTATAAATGCATTTGATTAAAATCATTAGATTGCTTTCATTTTTTTATTTGGTGGTGAAAGATCTATCATTGAATTGGTGTTTTCTCCAAATAAATCCTTTTTTACTAAATTTAGCCATCAACCCTTGGAACTGTCACTTCATATCACAAGACAATGCAGGGGGAGGGCTAAAATTTCACTTCCCTTGAGGCATTTGATGTTATGGACATATTTTTCAACCCCACCAAATGCAGAACCCCTGCTTCATTTGGGAGTGGTGTTTAAATCACTGCTCACTGCATTTAATGGGTTTATGTACCCACAGAATTATCTACCATTTTTTGACCTGTGACTTTGAGGACATAAAAAGGAAGCATTATGCTTACCTGAATGGATAGCCAAAACTGATGCTGATGTTTCTTTGGGTTTTATCCATACATTCCACTTTAACCGTTATCTGGCCAGAATATCCCCCACATGTTGCAAATGCGCAAACTGCAAAAAGCTACAAAAGCAAAGTGAATCGAATAAAAAGCTCGCTATATAATACTCATATCGCCTCATTCTCTCTCTCACACACACTCTCTCTCTCTCTTTCTTTCTCTCTCTCCTGCTTTTTAATATGCTCTCTACAAGCTACAGTATGTTTTAATTAAAGGAGAAGTGGTTTTGTGAATGTGCCCAAGATATATATAGTTACACTGAAATACTGTATAGTTCTTACTAAATTAAAAATATTATCATGTTTAAAGTGTATAACAAAGTATCAAGTAAAAGCAAAGGAAAGTACAAACCCGGGAAAAAGGAACATGAAAATAAACTTAATAATAAAAAAATAAAGTGTTTAATAGTCTCTTACAGAAAAACAGAATCATAGTAATAACACACACATATTCAGTTATGTAGAAACACTGTACTCAGTATAATACTGGTTAGCAATTAGCATCGATCTTTCAAAAAGAGCAGATAAATTATTCAGAAAGGAAAAACTACAAACAGCAGAGCCAGATGCTGGGACCCCTCACAGTGATTAAATCTGATTAAATAATCAGACCTTCTTAAACGTTCACACAAACATGACAAAAGATAAAAAATTATTGCACTTTTATTAATATTTGATTGTATATTATTCTTTACCATAAACACTTATACAACAAACACCAAATTATTTGAAAGGAAATTTTTTTTTTTATATATATATAAATCAAGATGTCTTTGTAAGTAAACTTATGTAGTCTTACCGGAGCAAAAATGACCATGCACATTGAGGAGGATGACTGATCATCAGTTAGTATATCTCTCAGTAAAGGAGTGAAAGCTCGCTCCTATGTAAAGCCTCAGATAGTGACTGAGGATTCCCTACACAAACCACAGACGCTTCCTCACTGGAACTAGGCAGAGTATGTATTGTGTGTATGAGATAGGAACACAGAGGTAGAGAGAGAGAGAGTGAGGCGGGGGGGGTGAATTTTGCAGTCCAATGTGATGAAACATTTGGCATATCCAAATGGACTGACTTACATACTGTATATGATAATGACATTTATAAAAAAACATTTTAATCCATAATTAATAATGCATAATTTCATGCTACATATTAATATTCCAGGTTACTTTAGCATATACGTATATAAATATATAAAATATGCAATAAAAACATTATTACTGACACATTGCATGAGCCATAACCATAGTATAAATATTTAATCTCTAGATATTCTCTATTAAATATCTAGATATTTAATATTTCTTTCTGATATTGACTTAAGCCTATATGTAGGTTATACTCTTTTAAAAATATAATATTTCAAGTAAAAAATGCATTTTAAAACATCATTTGTCATGTCATTCTTCATAGAGATATAAAACATTATAACTAGTTTCTATATCACAGTATACAGTATATGTATGTTTTTATTTTCCTATCTAAAGGCTGCATGTTTACAAATCTTCTACAATAAAATGGTGAACAATCTTAGTAAATATCATGGATGTACATTATAGGGAAGCCACCTTTTTTCTTCCACAATAGATATTAAGCTGAAATACAGTAAAAATAGATTCATTTATGGAGTGGCTTGAGAGAAAAGTTATCAAGTTTAGGCTTTACAATATCCTCTATAATTGAGCACTTATGAGTATTGGTATTGGTTAAAATTAACTTAATTGTTTATGGTGCACAAATTCTTTTTGAATTGTCCACTGTTATGGATTGGTGTCATCGGTTTTTGTTAACTTGTATACAGTATATAGAACTACCAGGTTTTCAGTAGAAAGATACAGTATGTGTCACTCTTTGCTGGTCCTAAATTTGGTATGCCTTATTTGCCTAAGTAGTTGTACTTAATCAAAATATGGAAAAGCTTTGCGTTCTGAAGTTTTGCATGCAGA
>JAOVVB010000016.1:14723511-14741934 GCA_028570985.1 Heterobranchus longifilis | reverse complement strand
ACCACACAGACACCATGAAGCATACTAAACCAGTATAAAGCATGAACAAGTGAGGAACAGGTGCAGATGATGAAGTTGATCTGGCCAGTGATTAGTAAACTGGTGGTATACTGGTGATATTGTTAGGTTGATTATTGTTAGGTGAGGTTGTTACATAAACATGCAATTTTAATACTGTATTACTATAAAACATTTGTTCCTATTTCTTTAGTTTTACTAGATTTACTGGTATGTTTCGGATCATTGTCCTGTTGCAGAATGAATCGATATACTTTGGCTGCAAAAACAAGCCCAAATCAACACCCCCCCCCAACAACCTCAATCATGCTTCTGTGTTCTCCTGGCAAGCCTTCCAAACAAACCATAATGCATGGTCTGACCTTGGGGTTGAATATGCTGTGATGCTTTCCACTTGTCAGTAGTCTTTCTCACTGCAGAATGTTGAACTCTTTTGTTTGGAAATGGTTTTATAACATTAATAATTGCTACTCTAAGACCATTGCTTATGTCTTTCCCTCTTGGCATTGTGTTAACACACACCTGAATGCTCCAGACCGGCAAACTGCCAAAACGTCAGTTTTTTTTTAAATATATTTGCACACTTGCTGATGATCAATTAATCAAGGGCTGATGATTACCCTCGTACATCCCGTGAAAACAGTCAGGGGGTACTTAGTATTACCTGCGTTACCTGTGGCCTAGGTTGACACCTGAAATTCCTTTTATAAATTTAAAAAGTGAAAAAAAAACCTTGTATGTAACAGCAGTTATACATACAGTATGTCTTTGTTACTTCCAGATGCCTGTGTATGAGCTGCTCTTATAAAATCAATACTATATTAGAACTACTTTCACGTCTTTTAATTACATGAATCGTCATTCACTATGGGTGGCCAGCTCAACCAGTTGCGGTTAGTCCCTCCAAGCATGAAAGGATATGGCGGAGCAACATATCTGGTAAAATAAACAAACAAATAATAATCTGTTGATAATACATGGTGGAACTTAAAACCAATACAGTATCACACGTAAGGTCGTGCACATCCTCACATGTGATATTACTTAAAAATGTATTTGAATTTTGTCATACAGTATGAGGCTTTTTTTCGGTTAAATAAATATTTTTTATTTTGATGTCTAATGTGAATATGAAACAGCGGGTAAATATCGGTCCATTCACTAATTATTCCCAAAGTACTATTTAAAATAAAGCTAATAAAATATGTAAAATCTTTTCTCATAACTACAAAAAAGACTCATGGAAAACACTTGTTACATAAGAAAGAGGAGGAGGACTGTTGCCTTCTCATCATTAAGCACAACAGCAGACCAGATGTTTTAAGATCAATACAAACACACACATTCAAGCGCAGTAGCAGCTCGCCTTATTCTAAAGACCACTGGGTCCTTCACTCCATCCTCCCATCCACACCCATTCATGTATCAGCACAGACATTACATTCCATCTCACTTTCCCACATCTCATTATCCATTAAGCAACACCTCCCCCTCTCCCACTCACACCCAGCTGGCACAGGCTTGCATGACCTTTCCTTATCCTCAAGGTTGAATAGCATGCAGCTTTCTGCTCAAGGTCTCTCTTGGAAGAGAAAGAGCATCAGACAATGGTCTCACACGTGTTTACGGTAAAGTTCTCCTCAGAGGCATGCAGCAGGAGAAAAAAAGACACTGATTCCTAGACGACATGCTTTCCCTCTGTCTGCCGCCTTTTCGGTCACAGGAAGCCATTTTGCTCAGCGTGCCATGTCATATGGCTCAATTCCTTATTTTTAGCTGGAATTGGAGAGTTCCAGGCAAATGCTCACACTCCCCCACACACACATTAGCTCTCCGTTGCAGATACACATATTATCTTGTGTGCAGGCGTTTACATGCAAACACATTGAAAATCTGTCTAAGAACTGGGTATAACTGGGAATGTAAAGCGCACACAGAGATATCCTCTTGTTTGATAATACAGAGTGCGCATAGTTTTGATCATTCGATGATTGGGTTTCTTTTTCTCTTTATCTCACACAGGCACACACGGTGTGTATGCTATGGATCGTCCATACAGTTTGTTAAATGATCAGTGTGAATTTAAAAGCATGTAGAAATCTCTTACTCCTAATTACTTAAATTCTCATTGGTGTAAAATTCAATAACATTTGCACTAATACACATACATTTGACCAAGCACAAGCATGCATCCTACACTTACAATGCAGTCATGTGTGAAAAAAAAGCTACTGATGTTTTTTATGACTTGGTGGAAAAGGCTGCCAGAACATTTATCCCAGACGCACACACATTTTGGAAATTCGATTTGTTCAACTGCATAATCTTTTATCTGTTGGACCACGCGAATGCTTCATTTTCACAAAATGGACAATAAAATGTTCTTTCTTTTTTTTTTTTTTACACAAGAAAATCTTTTGATATCCACCCAAATTAACCTGCTTTGAAATCTAGAGACTTTCCCCCAGCTGTTTGCCTTGGGTCAGTGTGCAGGTCTATCCTTTTATCTGCTGTAATCCTATTAGCTATGATAACTTTTAAAAGATTGTAACTTATACCTATCTGCTGTGAAATGACCTGATAAAATCAGCCAGGAGACAGATGATATCCTATAGTATTTCACTGATGAGAGATTGACTGGACCATTAAACTGGACCATAGAGGTCAGCAGAGGTGAAGCAAGATCAAATGCCTTGAAATAGGCCATACTTATTGGACTCTGAAAGCTCACTGTAAATTTGGAAGACATTTCTCACACTAGAGTGTACATTCTCTTAGTGATTACAGATACCTGGTTTCAATGGGATGACTATAGTGGAATGTAATGGAAAAACTGCATAATACAATGCAATAAGTGTGGCGTTTCATGACTAGCTAATTATATAATATGAACAGTTGTGATTGCTTTTTATATATTATTACTGCACTAATTCACAGTGCACATTATAATGCTGAATGTGTCATTTATATTTTAGTAGTTAAGAGGTAGTTATAGCATGCAAAATTTGATTTATAACAGATGCAAAACAATTTTAAAAATGTGTAAAAAGGTAACATTTACAGGCATTCGGACAACATAAAATGTTTACTGTCCCTCTTCTAAAACATATTCATTTTTGGAGATATACCATTTAGGGAACGCAGAGTGACTTACAGAAGTGCAATATTGTCTCTATTAAAATATCCAAAAATATGCTAGCACAAATAGGTCAGTGTCTAAGAATAAGAGAGAGAATAATATTCAATTGTTTTTTTTTTGTTTTTTTTTATTATGAAGAGGTGGGTGTACAGTCTGTTTAAAGACAGCCAAAAGAAACCCCTTGATTATGGTGGCCCAAAAAAGACAACGCAGTGCAGATGGAAAGATGTGATGCAAAATCACTAAACACTTTCATGAAAATGACAACACAACAGGTAACAGGCAAAAACAAGGGCATAGCCACTTCAAAAGTGAGCCCCTTGATGACATGGTTTGCCAAAACTAGTGTAGAAGAACTCAAGGGCTTTAACCTTCACCCCACTGAACACCTTTGGGACAAACTGGAATGCCAGCTGCACCCCAGGCCTCCACCCGTGGCATCAATGCCTGACTTTACAAATGCTCTAGTGCCTGATTGAGCAAATCCACACAGCCAATCTCACTGCTCCAAAATCTTATGGAAAGACTTGAGAGAGTAGAGGCTGTTATAGTAGCAAAGAGTTGACGAACTTTGAAAAAGAATGTTCAACAAGAACATATTGGCTTGATGACTAGCTGCCAACATACAGTATGTTTAACCAGATTGTGTAGCTATCAATCATTAAAGTTTCATATACGTTGCAGTAACACACTGGCTAAAAGAAAATGCCATTTTTTCCCTGAGTGGGTGCTGGTTGCTTGGAATTAGAATTTTGATGGCTCCATTGTATTGTATTGTGTCTCCTGTCAGTGTTTTTTGAAAATTCTTTTGCTGGAGCGGCATTTTGTAACCATACTACAAATTCATAGCTGAATCAACATGTTGATTTATTCATTCATCTTCAGTAAGCACTTTAACCTGGTCCAGGTCAGTAGATCAGTAGGACAGTAGATACAGAGCCTATACCAGAAACATCAGACACAAGATTTACAGTACAGAGGCATGCGGCAAGAGGCATGGAAATACACACTAGATTTGATGGAAGTTTAGTAAGACGTTTATTGTACAATAATTCACGCACATCAAAAATTTTGTGAATCCAGTCTTCCTGTTGGCATGTTTCTGCAAGATGGGAGGTAACCAGGAAAACCCTGTGGAAAAATGCATCAAGAGACTAACCTGAGATCCACGGACTCATAATTTTACATTGCCTTTTGCATTTACAGCACCTTTTTAAAATGTTGCAAATCATTTCATGATGAAAAGGACAAAATATAAAATGGTACAAATATTGTTTGCATAATTGCTTTTTCTTTTCTTTTTTTTTTTTAAAGAAAATTGAAGATGTGACATTTTTGAGAATACAGAAAGAACCAGAAAGAAGGTTTGCACTTTTCGTCTGCACAGAAAGTCAGGCACTCTGCTGTCTTGCTTTTGGCTCGGCGTGTACTGAAACCGCTTCAGCAGTTGGTTCGCGATCTTTCAGAGCACTTTCATCATGAGGAGAGAGAAATGGTGGGAGGTGCAGGGAGGGAAGGTGCACAGGGAGCTGGGGAGTAACTGGAACGCAGTGTTTCTTTCTTGGTACAGTTCTCCCAGAGATCTCGCTATCCTGCTGGGTTGTGTAGCGCAACGGGCATCTATTTGACATTTGTTCTATATTGATTAGCTTGTTGGACATGAATTAGATGCAGATGATGCTCTACTGAATGCTTTGTATGCACAGAAAGAGCTTTTCTGTTTGCTCTGGTCACTGTGTGTGGAACTGTGTATTTGGCTTGCTTGTGTGGCTGAAATATCCTTAAGCAAATACTGCAAAAACCTGCAGAACCTGCATACAGGAGGAGTTTCGTTGTATTATTTATTCAAGGACCTTTTTGTGTGTGTGTGGCTGTGTATGTTTCTTTTATGAGTTCCAAGTACTCTCTGCTTTTTGATTGCTGCTCCTTTTTTAAAAGGTTTCTGCCCTGAAACACGAATACTGAAAGTTCATATATAAAAATCTGTCTAATGTTCTAGTTTGTTCGGGACAAACTTATCAGTAGACTTGATTATGATGATTTCTGTGAGACATAATAGCACAATGGATAAACAGTTAGTTTTTCCTTCAAGGTCCTTAAAACAAAGTCACTTTTGTTCTCACTTGCTGTGATCAAAGCAACAGACTCAAAGGTCCACAATGCAGTACATTACAATGTATAACTGCAGTACAGTAGGTGAAATGTATCAATTTCAACAAAAATCGGTTGATAAATTCCTTATCTTCCTGTTCTTCAAAAAAAGATTCGATTTTGTAACCCAAAACATTGTTTTAAAACACTTTAATGGACACTATACAAGCTGGTTATTTTTGTTGTCATAGAAAAACATGCATTTTTTCCCTATAAAACCACGGTACTGGTGAAATTATTTTTAGAGTTAGCAGGAAAATTCTGGCGTCAAAATGTGGCCCTCTATCTTATTACTTCACGGGATCCTTGTTCACATATTCTCATAAACAAACTCACACTGGCCGTATCTCAGCAACCGGACATGATACAGTAATATAACGTTGGAATAAAAATGGAGCTTATTGATGCAGGAGTCTGAAATATGCATAACTTAAATCACCCATAATTTGACTTAATACCTGATTTAATGTGACATGTCACATATGACAAGGAGAGTGGCATAGATGGTAGTATAAGTGTAACAGCTGAGGCTGTATAATCTTATGTACTTGAGCAGAGCGTCAGAGATCAGGGGAATAAAGCACTAAAGCACTGCTGCATCAGACCCTTAAGGAAGAAAAGAAATAAGGGCTCAATTTAACTGATGCAAGTACAGTATCTGTGTGGGTCTGTGAGTTAACACACTCTCCCTGTGCTTGGTGGGTTTCCTCCGCGTACTTTGGTTACCTCCCACAGACATGCAGATTAGGCTAATTGGCATTCCCAAATTGTGAATGTGTGTGTGAAGGATAAAGCGGTATAGACAATGAGCGAGTGAGTGTGTGTGTGTGCCCTGAGATGGATTGGCACCCTGTCCAGGGTGTACCCTACCTTGTGCGCAAAGCCTCCTGGGATTGGCTCCAGGCCCCGGTGACCCTGTACAGGATTAGTGGTATAGCAGATGAATGAATGAATGAATGAGTGAATGGAAGTATCAGAGGGTTGTTTAAAAGCATGTTTGTAATAAATGGAATTTTATTACAAAATAAATCCTAGATGCTGTTAAAGATAACATTGGAATTATAAAGATTAATATGCATAGTACTTAATACATAGTGTATCTTTTTTTTAGCGGTCCATAAGGACATGGTGTACCTGTTTTACAGTGGCACCTCACTGAGATAACTAAGCTCTATGTCAAATCACACTGCAATGTGTAGGCGTTTACAGACACTCCTATGGCTTGCTAGTTTTAATTGACAACTCCAAACCAGAAACCTGACATGCTCTTATGTTCTTCTGGACGCCAGATCACAACAGCACGAAATATGTACAACTAAATGTACAGCGACTCCTTAAACTCAGGAGTAAAGCAAAGTAGAGCGCAAAACAACAGAAAAACAGACAGAAATTGTGTGCCAGCACAAGGTTGGCTACCTCTTGGAAGAAATGTGTGTGCGTCATGGTCATAATATCTCCCCCTCATTTCTTCTTCAGCTTCTTCAGCTCTAAATTCGGCAAGCACCTTCATTTTTCATTACCCATTGAGTACTTACATAATATCTAGCAAAGGTCCTTTTCTTTCCTTTGTTTCTCTGTCTCTGAGCCAATATGGGAGTCTGATCTCAGACTGTTCCAAACCCCGTGTAATTTAGTTGCAGTTTTAATTGTTTTAGGTAAATGTGGATTTAATTAGAATGTATAACAACAACCATGAACATGCATGCTTAAAAATGTAACTTTCATATATCTTCATTTTCTAAGCAGTAGTGAAAACCCTATTCTTGCCCTTATACCGCGACCCTGAATACAGGATAAAGCGGTATGGATGATGCGTGAGTGATGAGTGACAAATGAGTCTTCTTCCCAATTCTACTCTCGAATAAAGTTGTGAAAAATAAAGTTTCCTTAAGGATAGTGTTTTGCATAAGTACCACACATTCCATTAAAACAATTAAATAAATTACCACATATAAGAAAATAACACATTTCACATGTTATTTTGTGAATAATATGTTATCCTGTGTGAAAATCATGGGAAGGGACACTGCACCCATGACATCATGTGTACACATACGACATCACATATGAAAAATATAATTGATTCATTAAATCAAAAACAAATAAATCATGTAAAAAAAATCTCTTGTGGAAAAATAAACATGTAAGGAGTCCTAAAAACCACAGATGTAAAGCTCAAACTTTGCAGAGTTTGTTTCCTGTTCTACATTTAAGCATTTGGCAGACACACTTATCCAAAGCGATTTACATTTTTATCTCATTATACATCTGAGCAACTGAGGGTTAAGGGCCTTGCTCAAGGGACCAACAGGGACAACCTGATGGTCACGGGATTTGAATTTGGGACCTTCCGAATTTATAGTCCAAGGCCTTAACCACTGAGCAGAAACCCTTTCTAAAAGTGTTATTTCAGGAGAGAAATGTGTAATAGAAGCATGTGTGAGAGGAAGATTTAAAAATAAATCTTGTATGTATACAAGAATAGCTTCAAAAAAGTGAAACTGTTTTTTTTCCGCCAGTAAGGCAGAGGGTGGAATGGTGGCTTAGTGGTTAGCACTGTCGCCCTGCACCTTCAGGATCTGGGCGTTCTGCCTTCGGTCTGTGTGTATGGTGCATTTCCTCTGGGTGCTCTGGTTTCCTTTCACCGTCCAAAGACATGTGGATTAGGCAAATTGGTATTCCCCAATTGCCTATAGTGTGTGAGTGAGTTTGTGTGTGCCCTGCAATGGATTGGCACCCTGTCCAGTGTGTACCCCGCCTCATGCCCTACATCTCCTGGTAAATACCCCACAACCCTTTATACAGGATATTGCGATATAGACGATGAGTGAGTGAGAGTGACAACTGACTGAAGCTATGTTCACATTACAAGCCACTTTGATCAAGATTGGTCAGATCAGAGTTACATGTAATGCCAGTTTATATTCACAGTTACAAAAATGACTTTTATTTGTCCTTTAAAACGGCACACTAGTGCACTTTGACTTTGATCTGGGTTAAAACACGTCATGAGTTCATGCAACCACTTATTCATTTCAAACAATGGATGTGATTTTTACGAAAAAAATGCTTGGGATTTTGCTCTGGAGGAAGCAAACAGTTAGTCAGCTGTATTTGAGGTCCAGAAGAAGGAAGAAAGCCAGATGACTCACTTAAGATGTTTTATCTGCTATTGCTAGAAATCCTATGAAATCCTTGCACTGCCGGTACTCACTGATGTCAGCGAGCACTCTAATGCTTGCACAGAGGCAAAAAGTCACATGAATTCCGATCTGTCAGTTCTCATTTAAGTCACATGACCGCATATTGGACACATATCTGATATAGATATCTGATCTGCAAAACATCAAATTTGTGCATTCAGACAGCCCTAAAAATATCAGATCTATGTCATGTTAGTGTAAAAAAAATAAAAAAAATAAATAAATTAAAAAAAGTTACTTCAGGGTGATAATATAAAAAGCCTGAATGATCCTCACTTTTAATGTGTTTGCTCCCAGGAATAGCTCGGTAACAGAATATAACCAAGATTTGACCCAACAACACAGAGAAGAAAACGAGGAGCTTTGCTCACATACAGTACACATTTACATTGCAGCCGTTTAGAGACTCAAATGAACCGGATTAAAAACAATAAGCTCCATCAAAAATATTTTTAAAATACAACAAGAAGTGTAGCAATGAATGTGCTTTCTGGTGTTGTTGCATATGTAAATGAAAGCAATTTTACAGGCTCTCTTTATATTCTCTTGGCATCGATCGAGCAGTTGTGCAGCGAACATCAAATGTAAATCAAACATGGTGATAATTCTAAGAAACCGTCTCATTATTCGGCCGCTAAGCCATAATTCAAGGAAATGGTCTTGTTATTGTGACTTAATAAATGGATTTGTTTTTCCTCCAAGTGGCAAAAACATGCTTCCATAGATTATTGGTTGAATAAGAGTAAAGGCAGATTGTGGGAAAAAAATGAAGATGAATATTAAGCAAAGGAGATTTGTTGGAATATGGGTAGGGTAAGAATAATCCTGGTCAGATGCTTCTTAAGGCAGACTGTGGACTGGCAAAATCTTGGCTTGTCTATTCTTGTTTCCAGTCCAAGCGATATACAAGAAATAAAAAGAAATAAGTATGTGTGAGTGAAAACTTATGCTAGGTTACATAGAGAAATATGGATGCCTGGTGTACGTTGGATCAAAATAGAATTTCCGACTTGACTAAAGGGGCCGCCTTCATAGTCAGACTTTTAGCAAAAAAATTGGTGATGGTAAGTCACACTTTCTCAGTGTACTTCACACTAACAGAGACTGGCCATCTGTACAAGTGTGCATGTGTGTATGTGTTCTCTGCCCTTGTGCTGACATATCAAGGCTGATTTATGTGTTTGTCCTTTTTAGTCCTGTGTAGTGAATCTAGCTCTGCTAGAGCAATCCTTAATAAGGTTGCTTTGAAAAAAAAGGATCGTAAGGTAAGATGTAGGCGGAGATGCAGCATGAGCCATGCCTCAATGCCAGACATAACGAATGAGTAAAACCAGGGACAGAAAATCATTAACTAAATAGGAACTCACATGCTTTTAATGCAGTTAAGAAAGCAACCTGTGTGACTTGTGCTTTTGTTCTGACTCACTGCATCCATGTACACTTTTGCTTCCCAGTGAGACTAATACCTACAGATAGATACATGAGAATTAAAAAAATAAGCTATTTTTCATCAGATATTTTTTGGAGAGCATAACATGCACTAGATGTCCAAACATTATATAGCTGTACAATATAACCATCACACACTTTTGTGCTTTTGAACAGATTTAGTCCCCCTTTGCTGTTATAATAACCTGCATACTTCTGTGAGAGATTTCCACTAGATTTTGTGGTGTGGCTGTAGGGATTTACCCAAGAGCATTAGTGAGGTCAGGCATTGATGTTAAAAGTCGTGGTGCCCAGTCAGTGTTTCAGTTTATCCCAAAGCTGTTCAGTGAGGTTAAGGTCAGTTTCACTTGCATTTGTCCTCTCCAGCACTGGCAAACCACCATGTCTTCATGGAGCTTGCTTTTTGTACAGGGCCACTGTCATCCTGAACCATGCTTTATCCTGCATTCAGGGTCACGGGGGCCTGGAGCCTTCCCGGGAGACTTACACGAGGCGGGGTACACCCTGGACAGAATGTCAGTTCATCGCAGGGCACACCCATACACACACCTATTCAAACACTACGGACAATTTGGGAATGCTAATTAGCCTAACCTGCATGTCTTTGGACTGTGGGAGGAAACTAGAGGACACAGAGGAAACCCACCAAGCGCGGCGAGGACATGCAAACTCCATACACACAAAGGCAGGAATTTAACCTGGCCCGGGAATTAAACTGTGCAAGGCGACAGTGCTAACCACAAAGCCAGTGTGCCGCCTCCTATTACTTACATATGGTTTTAGTAATATTATTAAAAGAACAAGGAATAATTTGAAGATTTGGAGTCTTATCAAAGGTGCAAATAGGCATACAGTATACAACAATACCCTAAGGAAAGCTTGCATGTCTGTTCTATAGTCGTAAAACTAGGGAAGTGAACATGAGATATAATAATCCTAAATCTGTGGCGTTTCATGAGTTTTCCCAGGCAGCAGTGAATGAGCACTGCTCAGATGCACAAATCCAGTTAGTAGACATTTGAAAAACCCGAATGACTGAAACCTTTTACTTTTATACAAAAGCCTGTATTTCTCTCATTCATATCTCCCAGAGCAAAAACATACCTAAGAGACCATTAATTACATTTTCACTTTGCTATTTTCCACTGTTCACATCACAGAGACAGGTTCAGTAACTCCGAGAGGACTAATAATGCATGTGTGTCCATTTCTATGCCAGAGAGAGCGCGGACATTAGCAGAGAGATGAACACACAGATGGTGCTGTAATGCCTCACAGGCACACTCTACATGGTACTTTTCCACCTTCCTCCCACACCAGAATCTATCTCACATGCATGCAAACTCTCACACACTCACATCCTTTCCTGTTCTCCTACACACAAATACACACACCCCAGAATGTTTATTTCTCTAGAGAACTCTAGACCACAACCAATTAAACATCGAGTCGCTGCAGGCACCATAATGGATGACTCCGATTCTCCTAATTCTGACACACAAAACAGTTTCCTTCTTATTACACAGTAATTTTCTATTTTCCTTTATTTATATTTAATTCCAAATATTTTAAGCACATCACACAGCAGAACCTCTATTCTGAAAAGAGAACCACATTCTAATTATTATTAATAATATATAATTATTCACATAATAATAATAATAATTCTTATTATTATTACTGTTGTTGTTTTACTTAATAATTGTAGATTTCTGTACTCTACATTTATAGATATGAAACTAGTTATTTTTTTAATGAAAAATGTAGAAAAAACAAAGAAAACACCGATATTTAAATATATTTATATGTCTGTATATTATTATTTAGAAAGTTATGTGGAATATGGATTATTCTTGTTTTTCCCTACACACCTGATGCAGCTCATGAGAGGTCTGTTAATCAGTTTATCAGCTGTCTCACTGTGTGTTTATTACCTGATTTATTATGCACATTCTTATTGTTTCTCTTATTAACTTTCTCTTTCGTATTTTGCAGCAATTTATTTTTGATATTTATTTCTCCTTTTCGTAATAAGCACAGTTAATGAACTGTTAATGAGCCAACCTTAAATGAGCTTCTGTTAATGAACCTGTTCACACTCTAAGACCAAATAGATGAGCTCAGCTGTGTCATTAGCAATTATCGGTTTTCTTCATTAGCATATCTTTCTGCTTGTCAGGACTGTAAATATATGAATTCTGAGTGAATGTTTTTTGCAAACTTAAAGTAAAGTAAAGTTAAGATTGTGTGCAGTGGAACTATAAGCAACACTTTACTGCAAAAAAAAAAAAAAAAAAAGCATCTTAGCAAGTTAAATATTCTTGAATTTAGCCGAAACTATCTATAATTCCTTACAATAAGTTTACAACAATCCAAATATAAGATTATTGAACTTATTTCTAGTCAAATTTTACTAAATGTGTAAGCAATTATGTCTTGTTCTATTGGCAGAGAATTTTCCTTCTTTCAAGAAATAAATTCCTAAAACTAGCAAAATTATCTGCCAGTAGAATAAGATAATTTTTTTTGCTAAAATTAGATTTTTAGTAAAAGTCTAATTAGCATAATATATAATATTATTCTAATAATCTTTTATTTGGTTTGTTTTAAATCTTAATTTAGGAAAGTGTAGATAAGGTTAATTGTATTCAACATATTTTCTGTTGCTTTTAAATAAGTTTTAATGTATTCATGCAGTGTTTAATAAAACATTTGTTAAACTGGATTTTGGTTACTGGGCATGTTTTCCAGCATCACTATGTTTCCAAAAGCTTGAAAGTGACAATTGCCTTGTGAACTATTGAACTTGATTGTAATAAATAATGAGTAATTTAAACAAGTCCAGTAACCTTTCTGCTACCATTGGACCTGGGAAAAATCAATACTGTAATGTGATAGTTGTAGCATGCTGTGTAAAGTAAAGTGCTAGTAAGGTCTATTGTTTATTATGCTGTGCTGTGGCAGTTTAGCTGGCCAAATAAGTAGCATAGCTCGCAGTGTTTAAACAGATATATGAATGGTTTGTATTTGTTGCTATCTGTACTTGCCAACTTTATTTACTGGAAGTCCTGTCCCTTGGAGCACACTGTGCTGCTGTATATCTTAACAAGAGACTTGGCTCCTAGTTGCCTTTTTGGAGCCCTCATTAGTATATTCTCTTTTAAGGGCAGTTACATATTATAGAAGAACTTTCCTGTAATCGAAATGGTTTCAGGCATTCTGCAGCAGTCTGGCATTCACGATTTATATAAAACTTTTGTCAGTGACAGAACAGTTTAATTATAATTTTGTGGTGTCCTAGAGTAATATATTATGCAGCCTATTTGCACCCGGATGTAATTTTCTCTTTTTGGGGCAAGGATTAGATGTTGATGGTCCTGAACATTCACTAGATGTTCTTTAAACAGAAATGCTGTTTACATTGCTTTGCTGTCAAGCTGTCAACTACATAACACCAGGATAGCTGCATTATTTTGTGGCTGTTTCATTTGCTGCTGCTAATTGGCAAGGGTAAGGCAAACATGTATACACCACCATCAGCCAATAATATTAACACATTAACATTGATTATAAATTATATATCAGTAAACTGATGACAGGATCATGGGCACCCATGGCTCACCCATGCCCGCGGGGACCAAAAGCTAGCCCATCTGGTCCAATCCCACATAAAAGACAATGCAGCTCAAATCATTGGAAAAAAAATCAATGCTAGTAATGATAGAAAGGTATCAAAACACCCAGTACACCACAGCCTGCCACGCACATAGGACCCAGCAGGCGAAAGATTTTGGCTAAGTCAAAAAGTCCAAGACTGCCTCCAAATTCTCCAGACCCCAGTTCAGTCCGATCCACGGAGGCACCACCCCACAACACACAGCCCCCAAGGGATCTTCTGTCAACATCCTGGTTCCAGACACCACAGCCCAAAGGGCAAGATATGCCCACACAGCAGAAGGGGAACATACACAACACTGGGCACAATGATTTCCATTGTAATGTTATGGTTGATAGGTGTACATATAGTATAATATACAGTATATAATGTACAAGATAACTGTTATCTTCTGCCCTGTTGTTAAAAATTCACAATGCCTTCATGTTTGAGCCTTGTTTCAACTTACTATATACCTGATCCAGGTAAACAAACAGTACTGGAAATAGCTGGCTCAAATGTGTCAAGAGCTGAAATAGAAAACTCTGGACTGATTGGACACCCTTGAGAACTGTGCTGAGAACCCATCACTTATTTTTTCTTCCCTGGCACAGAAGAAATGGGGAAGAGCTTCTTTAGTGCAGAGTTAAAGTATGTGGTTTTATAGGATGTGAAATGAATAGAACATACTGGTGGCAAACAAGACAGTGTATTTTGTTTTTTGACAAATGTGGCATGTATTATTGCTAAGAGGCCGCACTGATTAAGGACTTATAGCAGCTCTTGATTCATCACTGAATAAATATTTTTTCTTCTTCTGGGTTCATCTTCTTCAAACTCATTGGTATGAGGCCAAATTGGACTTCTTAGATTTGGAACCATTATAACAAATCCCTAAAAAATAATCTATGGAAATATACATGAAATGTACAGTAGCAGACAGAACCAATCAATGTGTAAAGACAAAGGAGAATTTATGGATTTTGTTATTTGTCCTAGACTCTACTTCTCTCCTCTTTCTCTCTCTCTCACTCTCTCATTGTGTGTTTGTGTTATCATGGTTTGGCCACTGAGGCAGTTTTGTTTTCTCTCCCTCCCTAGATCACCAAGCAGCAGCTTCAGACCACCAAGGATCGCTTTGAGTCTTTTCTCAAAGGAGACACTCAGATTGTGGCAGATGAGGCCTTCATCAATGCAGTTCAGAGCTACTTTGAGGTACAGACAGAATCCTCCATTTTGTTTGCCTTTAAGTTATCAGTATACTTCACTGTTTTTAAATTTCTTACTCCATAGTGTGGTAGTAAAAATACACCCTGTGATATTTAGTCTGGCAATAAAATATGGTAGATGTTTAATATAAAATGTCATTTTGGTTCCAGCCTAGATAGTCCTAGATATTGGTGCCGTGCAAGAGAATATACTGTACAGCATAATTAAAAAACAGCCTTTGACGTTTTATGACATTATAAAATATTTCATAGTGTTATTATGTTAGAATTGCATTCCATTTTGTTATCATGAGCAAACACCTGGGTTATGACATGACTTAGTATAAGAAAATGAGCATTGAGGTAACGGCTCTAAACAGCCCTCTTGGGATACAAATGACTTTTTTTTAACCCATATGCATCCATGCACTGTCACGGACACAGTCCTGGAATTTGTATGCAAATTTTTTTGCATATAAAGTATTGCTGTAGTTGTCACTGTGTCATAATGTCATTCTCTGGTGTTGCTTTGGCTTGGATTTCTGCAGTTGCTAATTAGCTTGTGCTAATAAACATGTCAAAGAATCACAGACTGCATAACTAAGACCATGATTTTGGGATTATGGTGCAGCTCTTGCTTAAATATGAAGGTTGTGCATCATTGTTTTGTGAGCATGGTTAATAGGTCCAAGCACAAGGCGCTTGGAATCTTCTAGTTTTTTTTCTTTCTTTTTCTTTTTAGCCCTAAAAACATTTAGCTCTACCAGTTTAGATTTGTAGTCCTTAATCCTACCTTAGTGAACTATACTAAGACTAATCTAAGATGGTGTGTCTGCACTAAAATCGTGACCAGCATCAGCCAGTCCGATTTCAGCAGGCATTTAACAAGGTCAACCATAACATAATGTCTAGTATATAAGTGCTAGAATTGGCCACTGGGGGCTCTGTTTCTAAACAACATGCAGAGCCCTCATATTGCTGCTTTAGCTAGATAGATAGATAAATAGATAGATCCCAAAGGAAATTCCAGATGAGTGATAAATTTACAAATTTTACATGACAAATTTATACTGCTCAAAACATTTAAGGGATGGCTTTGGTCTCATATACAGGACATGTTCAAGTCAAACCGAGACAAAGTTTTTCCTTAATTTTGTTGAGCAGTATACAAGGACACACACATAAATGCAGATAGAAAAGAGAAAGGGTTTCTTGAACATTTCTGCTTGTTTAAAAAACCTGCAGTATAGTTTGGCACAATGCCGCTAGAGGGGCAAAACCTATAAAATAGCGCACCCGGTTAAAAAAAGTGTGCGCTGTTATTCGTTTCTTACATGTGAAGGGAAACAATGCAAAGGAAATTTACGATGGACTGATTGACTTGGGGTACTAAATTCTGCCTTCCTTACTCCCCGATCCCACACCCAGTGACTTCTTCCTCTTCAATCACATAAAGAAACCACTACCACTTGAGACGCAAGCGTCTCAAAGATGGCGATGAGGTGATTACGGAGGTACTTTTCCACATCAGCCAAAAAGAAGGATTCATTAAAGACAGCTCATTCCTCGATTGGAGAAGAACATTTGTTTTTAATTACATTCATTTTTCTTAGCAATAATAATTTTATGACTGCCCCTTGTATCGTTAAAGAAGTGGTTACATTAAAATACAATTAAAAACCTTTGGTCTTTTTGTAACACAGTAGGTGTAGGACCTATCAACATTCTGCTGGTTATGGACTAGTAGTGTATTCAGAGCTTAGACACACACACACACACCAATAACACACACTGCGATCATGACAGATCGGCCATCACTTCACAGCATCACTGCACATAAAGTGTGTGTGCCTGTGTGTGTGCGTCAGTGGTAGCACAGTATTAACATGCAAACCATTTGGTTTTTGTGACAAATGTCAGAAACAACTACAGAAATAATATAAATGGTTTGATAGATGTTGATGATATTACTATGATTCTATCATATACAAGAAATCATAATCAAACATTCTATCCTGATCTGTATATCAAACCCTTTTTTTTAATTAATAGGATGTCATTTTCTAACCAGTACTATAGTCACGTTCATCTGGAAGCAGTTAATTTCCTAAGTAGCTTAGATACTTTATGCACAGGTAGAAAGCGACATGTGGCAAATCAGCTTTTGGAGTGGTACCAGACAGCAATTTAGAGCCCAATTCGTCTTCCTGAATACAGCAGTGGAGAGGGACTTTTAAAGTAGGAAAAAGCAGCTGCCAGATCTAGCAGACTTTCTCAATGTGGAAAAAACTGACATAAATCACATTTCACTCGCAAGCCCATATAACTCAATTTGAGACATGGGTAGGAGAAAATTGTGTGTGTGTGTGTGTGTGTGTGTGTATGTTTGTGTCTGTTTGTGTGTTTGTGTGTGTGGTTCAGGGGGCGGGGGACGGAAAAAGTCTGGATGTTAGTCATCCCCTTTAAACCTCACTCGACTGCCACTGCAGCAAGAGCAGAGAACAAATCACACTTCTTTTCCTCTGCCTGTTTTCAGAACGGAAGACAAGAAAAAAATTAAGACTAAATAATTCAAAGAACAAGAGAGATGGAGAAAGGTGGAGAATTTGTAGCTTTTTGAATATAACATTTTTGTTCTCACAAGCCTCATCATTACTTCCCAGGGCTATAATGACCTTGCTATATTATTTCAATATATTACTATAGATGGAGGCAAATCCATCATATTGTAGTAGATTAAACCAAAGTCCAGAGACACAATTTTCACAAGCATATTGCAGCTGGATTCATTATTGATTAACATCATTATGGAGATTACACACTGACTCAAGTGCACTTCTCAGAGAAGCAACGCTCAAAGGTTTATTCAAGCGCAAGTTTTAATTTTCTTCCTATTCTCTCAGTATTTCAGGTGATTAACATGCAAATAATACGACCATAGGGATCGAACATTGCAGTAATATATCTGCAGATATATATATAGTTATTAAAAATAATCATTTAGGAAGAATAGAACTAGAAGAATTATGTGACACTCAATGGCACTGCGTGTATCAGCTGTTCAACACATTTTAATTCTCAAAAAGTCCTTGTTCGTTCCATACATTTTAAATGTGGTTATAATATTATTAAAAGATTAGTTTTTTATTATTTTAAAAATTCAGAAATTGACAAATACCAAGTGATTTGGCCAGTTTTCTATGGCAGCCCATCTGCCCTATTTAGCTCTATAGAGTAATTAGTACACCTAGTGGTCAAAATTGGGAAATGCATCAAGCACCCTCTTTATGGAGAAATCATGCTGCGAATATTTAGGCCATATATTTTTGTTTCCAAAGGTGATCAAATTTTATACTTTATGGCCATCAAGATGCTGTTTTATAGCAAATCATCAGAATTAAATCCAATAAATGTCACCAGTGTTGGTTGTAGAGTACACGGATTACTTTTTTGATGTAACGAGTAATCTAACGCCTTAGGTCCGCCATTTAAGTACTCTAGTTACTTTTTCAAAAATGTAATCCGTTATTCAGACAATTTAAGTAATTCGTGAGCCAGACAGCAGTCATTCCCAATCCGTTGGTGTTTGTGTGTGTGTGT
>JAOVVB010000016.1:14706695-14720106 GCA_028570985.1 Heterobranchus longifilis | reverse complement strand
CTTGTTTACTTTTTGTGAGCGGAAAACAGCTCACTCACTCTCATTTTTTCCCCCGCTCCTATGTTGGTCTCAAGGCCATGCGTAGGAGGATTTTTCTCTCTGCCAGCCAATAGAAGACTCATACACCACCTGGAGTGTATTTAATGAAAGCACAATCACATGTAATTGGCAGAAATTGTCTGGCACTCTGTGCACACAGCCAGAGCAACTGCACTGATGCCTGCCCCATCGCACGCTAACACACAAACACATTCACATCACATCACAAATAAAACAAGAGGCCCATTATCTTACATTAACAAACTCTTCATCCAACAGGAATTTTAGCTTCTGACTGCTAGAGATAGAGAGAGAGAGAGATGCTGGAGCCAGTTTTATGTTACTGTTGACTCTGTATTGAATATTGCAAGATAAACCATTGGTGAGGCATCGCATCGGAGATAGGGTAGTGTAACGATGATGGCGTACATATCCAGCTAATGAGACCACCCAGATGCAAACTGCATTTACTGATCCTACTGATGTATGGCATTTATTACTTTTCATCTGCAGGCAGTAGAGCGGAATAAATGTTTGACATTGTTTAGAAGCTAGAACAGTTAATTCACATTTTGGAGTTCGTTGTTGAAGCTTTTCAAATAATAATATATCAAGGAATTAATATATCCATTTACGAGGGGCATTCAAGTCGAACCAGGACTTTCGATTCGAGAATAATACAACACAGGTGTAAGAGTAAAAACTAACTTTATTTGTCTATATAATCCCCTGCTAACTAATGCACTTACTCTAGCATTTCACTAGCCGTTAAGTTTTCTCAGTATACAGGAGCCATGCTTCGCATCTAAAAGTCTGGCCTCCCATGAATTACTTTAATGGCCCAAAAATGTGAAAATGGTGAGGATAGGACTGCACAGGGAATGTGCCAATAACTCCCAGCCAAATTCCTGTAATGTGCAAGTGGTGTTTGTGAATTGACAGTTCACAGATCTCTTTTACATAGGCGACAAGTTACATAGGCGACAAGTTATGCATGGATTTTTAAGGATCAGGCGCTCCACTCGCTAAATGTTCATGAAACGACTGTAGTGGGCTCTGAGCCACCTCAGCTGCGATCATTTACAGACATACTCACTCACTCACTCACTCACTCATTCATTCACTCACTCATCTTCTATACCGCTTTATCCTGTATTCAGGGTTGCAGGGGCCCTATCCCAGGAGACTTAGGGCATGAAGCGGGGTACACCCTGGACACTGTTCACAGACATACGGGCTTCTTTAAAATGTTAACACTATTCAGATGTTTTACTGCGGCTAAGAGTCTCATCTCTACACTCCAAATTTCCCCTAGGTTTTAATCTGTGTGTATATGCATTGTGCCCTGAAATGGACCGGGATCCCATCCAGAGTGTATTCTCACCTCATGCCCAGTGTATTCTCACCTCATGCCCAGTGTATTCTCACCTCATGCCCAGTGTTCCTGAGACTCTGGAGTCAGCGCAACCCTGGCCAGGATGAAGTGACATTAATAAATTAATTAATAAAACCGGTATTAGGTACAGGTATAGTTGTGGGAGATAAGAGTGTAAGTCTGGACCCACCAACACTGAGTTTAATCATTTATTGATACCTATATAAACCTGTCACCCTGTTTTATCCTGTCCCTGGCATTTTTACTTCACTCTTGGGAGATTTTTGCTTTTTCTCGATTTGCAGAGCCATTGTTAGAGCCATTCTTCTAGTTTTGAAGTCACACCCTGGAGCAAGCCTGTGTCAATCCCTTTTATTTCTTCTGACGTTGCTATCAGCAATGTAATTTCTATAAACACGGTTGTTTTCTGCCCCCTTTATCATCCATCACTATTCCTGGGTGGTTCACTACTGCTTGTTCATTTGTCCAAAACTGGTAGTCCCACTGGATTTTGGCTTTAATGTTTCCACCACTCCCACTTCCCACCCTTGTTGTTTAACACATGAATTTCAAGGCAATGTCCTTGTATGCAATTCCTGTTGATCCTGTTTATATCGTACAACCTGCTGGATTACCTTAAAGACTTCTGTACTGAGCCTGATATAACACAACCCTGTTTGAATTGATGTGCTATAATATGCAGTTGACATTATACTATATACACAGAGGTATGGTGCAAATGGCTATGGCACCAGTTGAAAAAAAATTGAAGATGATAGCAATGATGTCTTCAAAAATAATGATATATTTTTTTTTATGCTGTACAGTTTTTTATGGACTCTGCTAGGAAGGTTTTCTTAGGTATGGATGTTCTAAACATCTACAAAACTTGCCAGTTTCTCTGCAGACCACTTATGTTTTTATTTATGCTCTGGGTTAAGTGTTTTTATTATTATAATTTTAATATATGAACAGGAATGCATGCTACTTTCTTTAACAGTGTAAATCTCCTTACAACTTCTACCCCCTCCAACATCTTTTCTACTGATCTTTTCTACAAACATCTAATATAAGATATACCTTCACCAGCCATTTTAGTAGGAACACCTTTATACATAACCTTAATGCAATTACATAATTAGCCTATCATTTTGCAGCAATACAGTGCATATAATCATGCAAATACAGGTCAAGAGCTTCAGTTAATAATCATCGAACATTTAAATGGTGGGGGAACAATGTACATTCATCTGGCAGTAATAAACATACCATACACAAAGTCACTGAGATCACATTTTCTCCCGTCATTCTGATGTTTAATGAAGCATTATCTGTATATGCTCTGCTCTGACATGATAGTCTGATATACTGTACACTGATCAGCCATAACATTAACACCATATATCATCAATATTGATTATCATTCATATACCAGTCAACATAGATAGATAGAATCCTGGGTACTCGGGAACTTATCTGTGTATGTGGGGACCAAAAGCTAGCCAGTCTGATGCCACTGAATGCTAGTGTAGCATGCTGACTGTAATAGAAAGGTATCAGAGCAGTCAGTGCTTGCTGTGTTGATCTGGCCTCCAAATTCCCCAGATCTCAGTCTGATCCAGCATCCATGGGTTGTGCTGAACAAACTTGTCTGATCCCTGGAGGCTCCATCTCCTGCTAACATCCTGGTGCCAGATACCACAGCACACCTTCTGAAGTCTTGTGGAGTCATGTCTCAAGGAGTCAGAACTGTTTGGTGGTACAAGGGGAAACCGAGCAATATTGAGCTTAATGTTTTAAGTGGTTAGATATGTGCATGTGTGCTGTCACACCAGGGTTCCTAATTAAATGTGCAGAGAGTGTATGTACTTTAAGTTTAACAAGACTTTTGCACACTGCTACAGTATATATCTCTTCTGTCTCCAATTGTTGTTGATATAACTGTTAAAACTATATACTCGATGCCGTGTGAGGCGGTGTATTCTGTGTAATCCTTTAACCATGTCGATTTTTCTGTTTTTGACTAAACCTTGACTGAAAAAAAACCAAGCACAGCAGATGCATTTAACTGTACACCTACCTATATATAGCTTTTAAAATAGAAAGTGCAAACCATCTTTAAACACCATATGTGTTATAATACTATACGCGTACGTACTGTTTTTGTTGGAATGCCCTGACCCCTTAAAAAGATACTATTATATCTTGGTGGAATAGTGTGTAAATGGTTGATTCACACTCATCTCCCTGCCGTCATGAATATTTCCCCTCAAGATCCGCTTTGCAACTCACTTCTCTCTGCAGCACTCTTGCGCTGATTGAATTAGTTAACGACCATCAACGGAGCATGAGAGCAATGAACACGTCAGTCTCTTACTGTACGTGAAGCAGCATTAGGAAAATGTGTGCCAGCACTGAATCCAGGATGCACAAGTCTTACTCTGTCTCTCTTCCACTCAGTCCTTCATCACGGGTCAATAAATCAGTCAGGTTGCTGGGTCGCCTCCCACGTTATAAAAAAAAAAAAAAACCCACCTACTTGCTTTAGAGGGAACTGCTGAGCTGCTTAAGGAGGTGTTTACACATTTATGTCGCGTGGATTAATAACTTGGGATGGTCCGAGTATGTGTGGGATCCTTCTGATTTCCCAGAAGGAGGATCAACGTGATGGACATAAGAAATGTCTGCGAGTGTGTTTGTGCAAGTGAGAAATGCTGGCAAGAATCGATGCAGACTTGATAGAAGATAGAAAAAAGAGAGTGACTTTCTGCAGCTGGTGGCTGAAGCTAATTACGTGCTCCACTAACCAACAGCTCTGAGAGGTCCACAGGGTTACGACACACACACATGCACGCACGCACTCAGCCATACACACACACATACACTCTGATAGGGTTCCTCTCTATAGAGTAGCACATCTGTAAATCTCTCAGTGATTCACTGTAGTTTTAGTATTATTGTAGCTACTATATACTTAATTATTAATGTGGAAACCATTAGTGACTTGGAGAGCTGTCTATCCCTGTCTATCCTTTGTCCTTAACCCTTTCACCTCCTTGCACTGGTTTCTGTCTGTCTACCCCTCCGTAGGTCAGAAATATGTCAGATAATAGTTCAGAGATTTTAAGCACACATTGACTAGATATTAGAGATGGGGATCTGATTTGAGTTCTGTAAGTATTACAAGTTTATTAATATTTCAATTTAATATTTAAAAATATTGCTTTCTGATTTTAAAACCTTGAGTCATAACTCTCAAGCTTTATTCAACAGCTTCACAACCGAATCAAACATGAACATGAGTAATTAAATGTAGCCGGTTGCTTAGAACCTTAGTTCTACAGTTATTGGTTAAACAATATATACTATGTTTAAAAACAAAAGTTTTCACTTAACTTAAAACAGATTAAACAACTTTCCATCTTTAAACCGTTTACACCTTTTGGGGGCTGGGAGGCTCATGGTACAAGGCGGGGTATCTTAGATGGGGTGGCAACCCATGCCAAGGCACAAGCACACATACAGTACTCATACACCCAATCATACACTATCGGCCATTTTGAAATACCGATCAGCCTACACTGCATGTCTTTTGACTGTGGGGAAACTTGGATGAAACCAAACGTGCAGCGGGAGACCATGAAAACTCCACACACACTGACCGAAGGGAAGACTCAAACCCCCATGCCTGAGGTATGAGATGACATACATAAAGCCACTGTGCTTTCAAATTTCCATAATAATTTCTAAAATACATCCAAAGTAAGCAGGGAATCAGTTTTTCAATTCAAGTCTGGTATTAACTTTCATTGTTGTGGGAATATCACAGATTCTGGGTTTCTTTTTCACACTGGGAGGAAACAACAACCTTACAGCATCTGTCTAACAGCATCTGTCCAACTTTTTTGTTCTGCTAGGTTGTGCATAAAGCAGTTAGGCTATTTTCGTTTCCTGGCATGTTCAAGTGAGAAGCTGTGTTTTTAAACTCGTCACGACTGGGACACACTATGGTTTTCTCTACAACCCTCACTGGTGACAGTACTTCACAAAAACATCTCATTACCTGTCCACATTTGTCTCAGATTCTGGAGTCGAAAATAACTTACCCCTCCCAGTCTTTTGGATATCACGTATCCGGTTTGCATTTCTAAGCAAGAAATCATTGTTGGGATGATGTAAGCAAAGTAGCAGACTCTGATCGGCTATAATGTGGCTCATACTGTACTGTGTTTCCAAATTGACACCATATAAGGTAAAGGTTTCACCAGATGTAAACACCCGTGACAGCTTTTCTCTCGTCTTCTCATACACCCAGATATATTTTTTCTGGTGTGTCAGGTCACACAAAAAAAGGACTTTCTCCTAGCAAGAGTCATAGAGATTGAGAAAGACAGCTGGTTGTGCGATCTGTTGTTTCTTTCCTCACGTTTACAACCGCTGTCAGCAAATATAAATCTGTGCATCCATTATTAATGCATAGGAGCCTTTCTGCTCTCCATCACCATGTGAATGAAACTGGTCTAACAGCTGCCAGGAGCTCCCTCTGGTGACACTACCATCTCACGCCTACTCAAGTAATGAGCCATACAGTCAAACTCAGCACTGAGATGCTACTGTACTGATGCCCACTGTAACCTACAGTAGGTTCCCTTAGGCCTTTCAGATATTCCCTGAGTTTATAAAGCTTTCCAGGATTGCAAGCTACAACATCAGGCTTGACGCTTCAGGCATGCTGTGAATACTTTGCAGTAAGTTGTGTAGTACAAGCTTTTCATAATTTATAACACAGAAACTAAAAAGGCAGAGATAACAATATAATGAATTCTGCCTTGTGTTAGCTCATATAGCTATATGGTCCTGTGCCAAAGTCTTGGGCCACCCCTCATTTTTTCATATGTTATTTCCAAAGACCCAGGATTTTTTTATGTAGTCTTGAAGGAATGTTTTTTTGTTTGTTAAGCCACGAATAAAGTGACCTATGAATCATTTAAGCATTAAAAAAATCTAACTTAAGGTATGAACTAGTGAGAAACAGTGAGATGATATCAGATGATCAGGCTGGTGATTAGTATTCTGGTTATGCTGAATGGTTGGAAAACACGAGAGGGGAAATGAGGTTGCTGCTGTTGTTGTTACATAAACAATAAATTTTTTTACATTGTATTTTCATGCATTTTGCAGGCTGTTACAGTAAAACATATGTTTCCATTTCTTTCCAATAATGTACATAATTAAATGTATTTTAATGTAATATGAAGAAAAAGGTCAGGCAAGACTTTAGCCCTATACTGTCTATGTGCATCTATACCATAGCCCAGCCTTCTCCTTTGTGGATTATCGTCATAGAAACAGCAGCTGTGTCTCTGAACTGAGCAAGACAAGTGACAGCTCCTTCAGGTACACTACAGGAGCAGAACTTCAGCTCGCCATACTGCTGCACTGCAGGCCACCTGCCAGAACCATGAGCAAGTCGAAATATCATGCCAGTCATGCAGCAAACAAAGTGGAGTCATGCTGTGAGCAGAGAGAAAGTGGAACATTTTTTTCTTTCATCTGTAGCTTAATTAAGTCGCTCCGTAGTTTGAAATTAGTCGATTTCATCTTAGGAAATGGCATTGCAGAAATATTTTTACATGCCAATATGTGTTTTGCGTCCTTACCTGGTTCTATCTTTTTTTTTAAAAATATTTCCTGATGTCCTCTGTAGTAAAGCATGTTTATGATTCTGATAATGGTCTTGGTGTTTTATTATTTAAAACGTTCCCACTCCATCTGCAGGTCCTGGTTAATGCACACCATTTGGTCTTAAAAAGGTAGAAGCATTCAAGGTTACAGGCAGTGTTTGTTACACACTGTCTCTTTACTCATGTTACAAAAGTACAGAAATAGATTTCGCATCAAGTCAAAGATTTCGTAAGGGTTCGCCACAAGCACTGTTCTTGTTTAGAGTTCAGCCACCCACTTACTGTCAGCACTGTCCTTTCCTTCAGTGGAGTATTAGCCACACACACACACACACACACACACACACACACACAGAGCCTCACAGGGTTTCCCGTGGATGCCGTGCCATGTTTAATTAGAGCAGAGCCCCAGGGGAGCGAGCCACAGAGGGCGGGCTCTGGGGACACGACTGTGTTTTGCCGCCGGTGATGGGGTATCCCACTCCACAGTGACAGTTGCCACAGCATGGGTTGCTGCGTCGCTGTAGCCCCTAGATCCTGCGTGGGTGAGAGCAAGACAGTGACATGCACAGGAGTGACGGCTGACTGGGCAGGACAAATGTGCAAGATAGTTCAGTTCAAAAAATAGGTGCATGATGATACACACTCATACATGCTGTATTTTATTTGCTTGCAAATCTACACACACAGACATGAAGAGTCATCACTATCACTATCACTTTAAGTATCACTATTTTAAACACTATTCTGCGAGCCAGTGAATTACCAATTTAAACTTTGCATTTAGGTAGGGAAAAAAAAGCAAGATTTATCATCCTCAGGAAAGTTAATAGGTTTTAGGATCCAGACCATGGGGTGCTGGAAGCACAGATGGTGTAAAATTATATTGTTGAATGTTTCATTACACCAAATGATTAAGGTTCAATAATAAAATGGAACTTATATGACTCCAGCAGCGTTTTGTAAATTTTTTTTATCATTTCAGTCTCAGATCTGCTCCGGTCTTTTTACTTGCTTGCATGCAGAAATTGTGCTAAAATAATATGCTGATGCTGAATTTCCAAAATCTTATATCACATCTGATTGCTTAAAGACCATCTGCAGTGAATGTCATAATTGCAGCATAATTGTGATTCTGTTTGAGTTGGCAAAATTTGAGTTGGAAAATTCATTTAATTAAAATTCTCTTTATTTTAGAGCAGAGCTATAAGATTATGTTTTGAATTTGAGAACTGTTGTAGTTTATAACAACCTGACCAGTAGTTTTGGAGTGTTTTTTGAAAGACTGGAAAAGAACTGGCAGGGGGAACCTATGAGAATGTGCTCTCGATGTATCTTTATCAGACCTGCTGCCATCTTTTAATTCATAACACTCCAGTTTAATCAGCTGACCTAATTAGAAATTAAACTCTGTAACTGCCCTTTGACCCTCCCATCTTTTCCTGAAAACAGCAGACCTGCTGCTGTCTCGTTAAAAAATGAGGCGTGACCTTTGACAACCCCAATTGTGTTATAAACGGATGTGAAAACTTATTAGAATTAGAACAGATTGATTCATGCTGAGGGAACGAGAATTATTCAATGTGTGTGTGTGTGTGTGTGTGTGTGTGTGTGTGATTTATAGTTGGATAATCTGGATGAGCAGGCCGCTCAGATCAGGAGGGAGTTGGATGGGCGTCTGCAGATGGCTGATCAGATTGCCAGGGTGAGTTTAATTACTGGATCAGTCCATAATCACACACCTTAGGTACACATTTATCAGCCTGCACTCTAAATATGAAAAATGATTCATGCTTACACTTTAATTTACGCAATGGGAAGTACTAAGGTAGTTAATTTTTATTGTGTAGCACATTATCTGATGATAGCTTATCACTATACAAAAATTACCTGGAAAATTTAATACTGACATCATTTCTATTCCTCACTAAATGTTTATGTTGGACACCATCTGCTTAATCTGTGTTGCGACTTCATGTTCCACTAGATAGAGAAACACCATGCACTGTTAATCTGGACATCTAAATGAAATGAACATTTTTTTTTTTTTTTCCATTTTACACATTTTTTTTATTCTTGCAAGGCTTACACAGCTTTGTGTCCAGAGTATCCAGAGATCCTTAAACTGATACGTTTTTTGCTGCATCTTCTTTTTGTTAATACTAAAGGCAGGCAAGTTTCCCAAGTTTGTATCAAAAGAGATGGAGGCCATGTACATTGAGGAGCTGAAGTCATCTGTAAACCAGCTCATGGCTAACCTTGAGAGCATGCCCGTGTCCAAAGGAGGAGAGTTCAAGCTCCAGAAACTGAAAAGAGGTCACAACACATCCATCATTGACATGGGCCAGGAAGACGAGAACCAGCTCTCCAAGTCAGATGTGGTGCTCTCCTTCACACTAGAGGTACAGAGTGTGGAGTTCACCTGCTTAACCCAATCCTTAACTTCTTCACTTCACTGCTTAACTTCTCAAAGAACATAGTGCAGTATAAAATTTCTTGTTTATTTAAAATTATCTCTTTGTTCAAAAGACACATGTTAAGTATAGTTACATGAGTCATCATTTGCTTAGTAAGATAAAGGTCTGCAGGACCACGTTGCTATTATTTTGACACATATGATTGGAGTTTAAACTGTAAACGTGGCATTTTGCATTTAAACATATTAACCTAAAATAACTGGACAAAGGATCTTATTAAGAAAATATAAACAGTTAAACCTTGGATTGTGAGCATAATTCGTTCCGGACGCGTGAAAAATTTCCTCTTAAGAAATAATGGATCTTAGATGATTTGGTTTCTCAACCCAAAAATATTTGTATAAAAATAATTAATACAAAATATGAATTAAAAATAAAACAAATTAACCTTCACTTTACCCTAGAAAAGAATCATAGTTGTAGTGATTGAGAGCAGAGGAGGAGGGAGGGGGGCTACTGTATAGGATGACTTATACACACACAGACACACGCATGCGCGCAGATAACCACACAAACTCACACACACACTAACGGAATCACTTCTCTATTAACTTCTTTAACAAGGAACATTTTTTTGTAATTGTCACAAACATTAATAAATAAAAATAAAATATCAACAAATAATTTTATTGACAAGTTTAGATTTTTAAGCAGTGTTAAGCAGTATACAGTATGTTTTTATGTCTACTCTTGCTAATCATTATTGAACTTAGTTATGTGTTTCCGTTGTTGATCGGAAGTACTGGGCTACCTTTCAAACCGACCCTAGATAACATAAGCTATACATTACATACTATGAAGACACATTGCACAACTGTAAGATTAAAGAATACTAAACTGTATCTGCCCTTGAATTTGCACCATTCACCTGGATATATGGATTCTTAAAATTTTTTTAAATGCATAAGCAGACTATAAATTACTATATAGAATAAATGTATAGTATATGCTTTATATGAATAAATGTACAACACATGCCTTTATACCTTCTTATATAAACAACATACTAAAATTGCAAAAGGTGCACGCTTGAGGGTACCACCTCAGCAACAAATATTGGCACAGGAAATGTCTTTTTTTCCTTTAAGTACTGTATATATGGTATTTGGGTATATTTGGATTATTTTGGACATATTCTTTTTCGCATAATTACTGTACAATAACTCATATTATTAAATCACCCCAACAGCTTCTTTATAAACAGCAAGTTTTAAATGCAAAAATGAAACTACATGAGACATGTCTCCTGATTAGATGTAAAGGTTACAAATATTTGACAAATTCATGCCTCTTCTTGGTAAAAAATGGATTAGAAAATAAAATCTTTGCATGACCCTGACAATAACACTTTACAGCTAGAAGACAAAGCACAGGTTTTTATATACCATTCTGAAGAACCATTCTTTCTATAGTAATAACTTATTAACAAGGGACTTGCATAGTGCTCCCAGGTTGTTATTTAAAAAAGAATGTATATAATTATTGATATAAAAGGGTATTTAACATTTATCGAAGAAGGGACTGACAGGGAAGTGTTCAGAACAGAGGAGTTTCCCTGTTTCTAAGTAACATGACAAGCTGGGGCTTTTTAGTTGTAAAAACCCCAGGAAAATTAAAGACTGGTGAGGGAATGACTGTTATATTTAGATTATGTTTATAGCTGCTATAAAATAAGTGATAAGTTATCTTGTGGCAGTTGCACATTGTAAAACTAAAACAATTAAACAGCTGGCATTGATTAATAAATAAAAATAGTCAAAATCATTGTCAGATTGTCATGGTATGAGAAAAATAATATTGTGGGACTTACTGTTATTGGTTTTGTATATGTAACTCTACTAGCGCATGTGTTTTATTCCTTACTTAAAGAACCATGCTCTATTTTTTAGAACTTACTGAACATTTCATTTATATTTTATTTAAAGTGAACAATCCTCAGACCCTACCTTCTCCTCATTATATGTGTGCTTGCTGCATATAATCAATTATAATCTTGCCTAGGTGTTTTTTTAATGTAGGTTCAATATAGAAGAATATTACATTGCTTGTGGATCGGCTGTAAATGGTGTTGTTTCTAAAAATACAAAACAAAAAAAAAACACTTGCAACAATGATGATCTTAGATTATTATTTATGCTTCAACGGTAATTTAGTAATTTATTCTAAAATAAATTTGGCATGCTGTAAACAACAAACTTTAACATATACTGTACAGAGTCATGTTGCAGCCCAGTGGATGGCATATGAGCAGTACTACTGTATTTACCACGTAGAGTGCTCTTGGTGCAGAGCCTAATAGCATTGTCACTCTCTGTCACTGTCAGTGACCATTTTATAAGAATATTTCATTACTCACAACCCACAATGCGGCTCTTCTGCCAAGCAGAAATGTGCTTTTAATGTCACTGGGAAAGATCATCTAAATGTGCTTTTAATGTTGTTCCTATTAAACGCCATGTCTTTCACATACATGAGGGAATGAGATTTGGTGATTTGCAGCAAAACCTGATTTATAAGTAGACTGCAAATCAATATTTGCTGTGATGGGTGCTTCTGATGAGATTGTCTTTCCATACTATGCGCTGTGCTATTTTTAAATATCCAGTCTTTGCTTCATTTACATAAAATGTCCTCTGCCAGCCTTTAAGGTTGGACGCTCCTCATTAGGAATTCATGAAGAGCATAGTTGTGATAGAGAATCTGAGACAGTTATAGATTTAGCAACACTGGCAGTTACAGTGTTACTTTGACACCTTTATAAGGCTTCGATTTTCACAAGATTTCCACACTTGAGTGTAGAATTACAGGCGCGCTATAAGCAGACAGGAGACAGGACCGCAGTATATTAAAAAGAGTAATACTGTTTTTTGATGAATGATCTCAGAGAATATTGAATACCCAAAAGCATTCTCCTCCCCACGTTTGTGCTAAAATTAAAGCATTTTCTGCCGGATTGTCCTCCTGGCTGTTTATTATAATACAGCAGGGCTGCAGTCATGATAGTACTTGGCTAAGCAGTGATTTATGGATTTAAACAGGGTTGAGACATGAGATGTCTGTTTTGTGTCAGTGCTCTGATTTTGTGGGTTCTAAGGGTGGAGGGGAAATTGATTTTGTCAAACTGATTTTCAGCAGTGAAACGAACAGCGCTTACTCAGTGAAATGCTGAAACAGCATGTGGCTTTGATAAAAAGGGCACTGGATTGGAAATCGTCACATGCTTCATGTTCAGGTTCCGGAGTGAAAAGGAACAAACTTAAATACCACAATATAATTCTTATAAAACTCTTGCATTCTTAAAGGGAAAGTACACTATAAAATACATTAACCTTCTGAAAACGTGACTCTACACTTATGTACATTACATTTTCTCCACATAGTTTCTGTCTAATAACTTATTCAATGCCTCCAGGCAAAAAAAAAAAAAAAAAAAAAGCTAATAGAATTGTACAAGGATATATAGACAATGGAGTTGGGGAAAAAAATTCATGTCCTTATAATATTTAAGAATTTAAATATGTTTAAATTGAATCTAAGTGGTCGGCACGGTGGTGTAGTGGTTAGCTACACCACCGTGCCGCGCACTTAGTGTAGTGGCAGATGTGTTTAAAATAAATATATAGATTTTAAATGCAATAAATATGTGTCCTGCACATACTTATGCACCTCTAAACTCTGGCCAGGAATCGAACCTGGACCCTCCTTGCACCTCCAGGGTCCAGGTTCGATTCCCGGCCCTGCTCGATTCTCGTCTCTGTCTGCATGGAGTTTGCATGTTCTCCCCGTGCTTGGTGGGTTTCCTCCCACAGTCCAAAGACATGCAGATTAGGCTAATT
>JAOVVB010000016.1:14681400-14706595 GCA_028570985.1 Heterobranchus longifilis | reverse complement strand
AAAAAGAAATCTGTAATGTCTAAAAATTCATGTTGCAATATCTTAAAAATTTAGCATTTTAGAATAATACACTTTTTCAGGTTTGTGTCTTTTCATGTGAAATTATATATATATATATATATATATATTTATTTTTTTCATCTGAATGACAATTAGGATCATTGATCATTAAAAGATTTTAATTTGAAAAGGTTACACTACATAAAGGAGCATGAAATTGTATTTAAAATTTCTGATAAATTTTCTGATAAAAATATTAATGTGTATGCATATTAATAAAGTTTAAAAAAAAAGCATGGATCGGGAGATGAGAAGCATTAAGTATTATGAAAAATAGAGTTATATGATCCTACTGGAAAATTCACTTTTTCATCTACTGTAGGTGAGACACTTTTTAGCACCAATAATGTAGAAAAAATATGCTTTGGCCCACCGTGTTTACATTTTCTGTGAAATCTTGGGTTAAAATATTACATCCATGACAATTATTGTTCCAATTGCAATAAAAAAATAAATAAATAAAATAATAATAATAATTTTCTTCTCATCATGTACTGTTTTTCCCCTTTCCTTGTTATACTGTTATTCGTGCAGTCCAGCCGTTTCGCTCTGTATACACAGTTTGTTCAAACCTCGCCTGGCGATGCAGATGTAACATTTGTCTTGTCAATAAAACTATTTGCGGCGCATTGATTAGCTGTAGGTCTACGTCTGGAGGGGAGCCTGAGCGCCTCAGGACTTCCTGACGGAAAGCGAAAGAGTGAGAAAGACAGAAAGATGGATTGTGTGTGAGCTGATGCGAGAGAGCTGATTCACCAAACACAGATTGTGTCATGAGCTCATGCTGACTGGCAGGAGGATGCCGTGTGTGTTTGTTTCTGTGTGTGTATGTGCTGCACAGGGCTGATACTACACTCTGGAGATTCCCCAGATAAGGGGACTGCTGTTGTCTCTTCACACCATGGCTCCCCTGAGAGCGACAGGGACAAAGCTGAATGGCGAATCATTGTGTGTGTGTGTGTGTGTGTGTGTGTGTGTGTGTGTGTGTGTGTGTGTGCATGAGTGTTGGTTTAGAAGCCTTGGTCCAAATTACAGTGTAAAAAAATCAGCAGCTACACGTTGATGAGTAATTCTGCGCTCGGGTTAAGTCGGAACTCGGAAATACAGGTCATGTTCGACCTTACCGAATTTGAGCTACAAAGTGAATGAGAAACCATCTTGTTCTTTTTCTACAAAATGACATTTGTGTATTTGCTTCCTCAAATCTGTAAAATCACTTATTGATTTATCAATATAATATGCATGACTACTATATACAGTTTTATTTAGCATCACCGCACAACATACAGCGGTGTCATCTCTTTTCATGGCAGCTTGCACCTTCGTAGACATCATATGTAGACATCATGCTAAGCTTCCTGCGTCTCAATCAATCAATAACGGGCCTGCGGTCTATAACGTGCCCATTATCACCTCTGATTAAAAGCGCCACGGGAGAATGTCCATCTCGAGCCGATTTGACAAGGCGTAATAGACCAGGCAGCACTCAAGGAGAGAGAGAGGGCAGCGCAGATAGCTAGTGTGTCTAGCGTGATGCAAACGGCCTTGCCTGCTCAACTTCATTACTTAAGAAAAGTGACAGAAGCAACCCATGGGTTCCTGATGCACGGAGACGATCTCGGTAACGTCTCGATCCACAATCATACATAAAAGCCAGGGTAGTTAAAAGCGGTGGCCTGCCCTTGGCCGGCGGCTCTTCTCATTCATCTGCGTATTAATAAAGACAGGCCAATTCCTCCCCTTAACTCGGCAAGTGCCTGCAAAATGAGCAGCTGACTTTGAATTTAGAGTGTTCATTAATAGGATATTATGGCCGATCGCGGGGCGAGGGGGGAGTCGTTGGATGAGGACGACGTCTGACACAGACATCTGAGGATTTCTTAAACGCTCGTGGAGGAGGTGGAATGTCTGTATACATAAACAGTGCCCGGGGTTGGAGCCAAATAAAACCAGACAGATGTAGATGCGCCATGTGTGTTCAGTTAATTGTTAATCTGGTATTATTTGTTTTGGAAATGCGATAAGTAAAGAATCGAGTTTGACGGTGCAAAACGCAGTTTGTCACATTATCAAGAAACTGGGAAGCAAAAACTGTTCAGTCTTGAAAATATTCCTGTGGAGGACTGAAGCACTGGCACTGGAGACTTCTTACTCAATACTCAATAGTTAAATAACTCAATAGTTATATTTTGAACTGAGAAGAAATATTGTCAGAATTTCACAAAAAATTCTCACTCCGGCACGGTGGTGTAGTGGTTAGCACTGTCGCCTTGCACCTCCAGGGTCCTGGTTCGATTCCCAACCAAGCTTGATTCCCGTCTCTGGTGCCTGGAGTTAGCATGTTCTCCCCGTGCTTGGTGGGTTTCCTCCCACAGTCCAAAGACATGCAGATTAGGCTAATTGGTGTTCCCAAATTGCCCATAGTGTGTGAATGACTGTGTGAGTGAGTGTATGTGTGTGTGCCCTGCGATGGACTGGTGCCCTGTCCAGGGTGTACCCCGCCTCGTGCCCTATGTCTCCTGGGATAGGCTCCAGGTCCCCACGACCCTGAATACAGGATAAAGCGGTGTAGACGACAATGAGTGAGTGAATCTAAGTGTAGCAGCATGGTGGCTTATGGGTTATGGAGTTTGTAATTTTTCTTTGTATCTTTCTTGTTCTGGGTGGTTTGGTTTCCTTCCACAGTCCAAATACATGGTGATTGGTGTAATTGGTGTCCCGAAATTGCCTGTAGTGCGTAAATGAGTGTGTGCATGTGTGTGCCCTCCGATGGATTGGCACCCCATCCCGGGTGTCTCCCGCCTCGTGCCCTAAGTCTCCTGGGATAGGCTCCAGGCCTGAGTGAATCTATGTGTTGTTGTCAATGTGTTTGTGTTGTATTTTCATTATTTCTGACATTAATGGTTGTTCACAAACACAGTGATGTCAAATAAAAAAACAAGATCATTGATCTTAAACATGAATGATAACATTATGATTTTGCTGTAAGCACCTACAATGAGAAGACCAAGAGCTTGTTTTTACATTCACAGTTTTCAGCAATCCTAATGAGAAATGAAGTGGAGAAGCAGACAGCAAAAGTCGGATTTAGAGTTTCAAAATGCAGTGCAGCTAAATGTTGATGTTATAGCAGAGAACGTCTCGGTTTGTTAGCATTGTACAAGATGATGAGTACAACGACAATGATGGAAGTGTTAGCAATAAAGCTTGTAACCTGATCTGTTTGAGCAGAGTGCACAGATGAGGAGATAAGTGAGCTGGATAGACTAAAGGAGTAAAGCATTGCTTGTCTCCTTCGGGAGAGATGACGTAATGTCCAACTGGCACTGCTATTGTAGGAAACCAAACCGTTAACCAAAGTGACCACACATTAAATATAAAGGTATGCAACTGGTTCAGGGTGGATGTTTTCTTTAGTTTCGGTTTCTGCATTATTTTACAAAAGTTCTTTGCACCCTGTGTTTTTTTTTGTACAAAGTTGGTTATACAGTAGATTTCTTGTACTTTATTAGTGAGTCAGTACAAAAACATTTTCAAACACAGTATTCCACCACAAAATGAAATGTTAGAGAAATTTGTAATTTTAACATGTATGTGGTTAAGACTGAAGGAAGAACACATATTTACTCACTCACTCACTCACTCACTCATCTTCTATACCGCATTATCCTGTATTCAGGGTCGCGGGGACCTGGAGCCTATCCCAGGAGACTTAGGGCACGAGGCAGGGTACACCCTGGACAGGGTGCCAATCCATCGCAGGGCAGGACACATATTTATTAAATTTAAAACCTATATATTTATTTTAAACACATCTGCCCATATGTTTATACATAGATTTAATACTTTAACTTCTGTTGTTAAATTTAATGCTGAAGTTACTTATACAGAGCTTTTTAGTAAGTCATTCTTAATGCTTTTTATTGTGCTCATATGAATTATCCTGCTCAGTATGCTTATCATCTCACGTAATTGTTTTTCTGCCTCAGCGGAGCAATAAAGCACAATCATGGCAACACATATTGACATGGAAATGTAATATTCACAGTGCAGCTTTGCTTGAGTTTTAATGTTTTTCTATATTTTATGATACTGTTTATCATTTTAAATGCAGGTTAAAGAAGGTAACTGTCATTTGCAAAAATAAATGAAACTACCATACTTTCAGTATTTACTGAGGTTCAAATCCAGAAGGCGTGAAAAAAAGTAATGATAACACTGATGGCGTTTTTATTAGGTGTATTGTGATTAATGAAGATGGACGCCAAAAAGGGGCCAACTGTTCTTTATTTGGAGAATACTCAGTGAGCTGGTTAAGGATGATTATTCTGACCAAGAATTCATAATAGCTGTTTCCCCTCATTTCACCATGAGGTATCAGTTTAGTAGGGTATTGAAACATGTATCTGAGTAAGTACTTTCATCTGCTCAGTAATTAGTATTGACATAAATTGTTACAAATGTGACTGTCCTGTGTAGGTGGTGATCATGGAGGTGCAGGGGCTGAAATCTCTGGCTCCAAACCGCATCGTCTACTGTACTATGGAGGTGGAGGGAGGAGAGAAGCTACAGACTGACCAGGCCGAGGCTTCCAAACCAACGTGAGATACACTTATTGTTATTTACACCCTCAATCCATACCAGCTGAGACTATTTTATTTATTTTTTTATTCTAATTTCTTCACTAATATTCTCTGATAATATTTATTATCCTTAAGTAATGTTTAAACCAACAACATACACCAATCAGCCGTGATATAAAAGCCACTAGCATTAGCACTACCACTAGCAATATCATTGATTACAGTGGCCCCTGTTAATATGGGGGATATGTTCAGCAGGAAGTGAATATTCATTTCTCTAAGTTGATGTGTTGGAAGAAGGAAAAATGTGAAAGTATAAAACTCTGAGGCTTTAACAAGCGCCAAATTGTAATGGCTAGATGACTAGGTCAGAACATCTTCAAAACAGCAGGTCTTGTGGGGTGTTCCTGGTAAGCAGTGGTTAGTACCTACCGGAAGTGGTTCAAAAAGGGATGACTAATTTGCAAGAAAGGACTAAGGTGCCTGGGGAGTGAAGTCTACTCTGTGTGGCCCGATCCCATAGAAGAGGTACTGTAGCACAAATTGCTGAAAAAAATATTGCTGGCTATGATACACCCCTGTACACTGGCAAAAAAAAGTTCCAAGAATGAACATTCATACAAGTCTGAGAAAGAGGTGGCACCAGGATGCATTATGGGAAGCTGGAGTAGGTAGTGTGATGTTCTGGATAAGGTTCATGATCGGTAAGACTCAAGAAACCTTGATTTTTGGCATTCATGTGAATATTACTATGACATGTACCACCTAACTAAACATTGTTGCAGACCAAGTACAGTACACTCCTTCATGGGGACATTATTTCATAATGGTGGTGGCCTCTTTCAGCAGGATAATGTGACCTGCTACTCTACACAAATTATTCAGGGATGGTTTGAGGAACATGAAGGTGTTGACTTGGCAATTTATTTGTCCAGACAAACACGTCTGATTCATGGAGTCCCCACCTCACAACTTATAGGACTTAAAAGTTCTGCTTCTAATATCTTGGTGCCAGATACCCAAGCAGACCTGCACAGGTCTAGTGGCGTCCATGCCTCAACAGGTCGAAGCTGTTTTGGCAGCAAAAGGGAAATCTACATAATGTTAGGCAGGTTGATTTAATCTTATAGCTCATGGGTGTTTAATGTCATAGTGCCTAAGAATGCATTTTAAATACATGCATTTGCATAAGAGCTTTAATTGCATTTTTTATCAATTCAATGGGTTCTTTTATTGCCATAAATATTATGTTGATGGACAAGGAGGAGAATTTTTTCCCCAGATATACAACAAGGTCTGGTATGACCACTTTTTTTCAGTGTGGGCCCATAGCTTTTGAGTCTCAAGACAGAAGATCATGGGTTCGCAGGTTCACAACATTCTGTTTCCTTCTCATTTTAGTGGATCTGTGAAGGAATTTTATTTCTGTTTCTGTTTATGACAAATTCTTTAGCTGCTTTAGCTGTCACTTGTGTTGCTGTAGCACGAAGTCTAACATCATGAATGCAAAGATGTTTCCCCTCTGGTGGACCAGTTGCATTTTGTAGCTTTGGCTTTGAAGTAGTAGAAAGAACAATCTAGCCAGATTTCTGACTCAGATAATGTCATAATGACAAATTATAGGCTTGTTATCTCTAAGAAAAATCTGCTTCAAAGACCTGAGCAATTTGTCAGTAATCAGAATTCATGTCATTTATTTACTTCCAAAAAATGTGCTGTTATATCTTTCGCACAGTAATTTTCACACAATTAAAAAAAACACAGAAAATATACATTTTTATTAAATGACATTTAAATGTCTTTGGCTCACACACTCGTAAAGTCTAATCGAATTTATTGCAAAATGTAAAAAAATCAACACTATAGTATGACTTTCAATTAATCTGCAATTAGTGTTCCGGATTTGTTGTGTATTAAAAGTGTTTAGGGTGCAGCTCATTCCAGCCTGGATGTATGTATACGTCACTGCAGCTTCAGGTGCTGTGTGTTCCAGCCTGTACTCATTTGGACACTCCGGGGCTCTGGGGAGGAGCACATGATTTTGAGCTATTTCGGGGCTCCCTATTCTGTCACTGGATCAGGTGCCAATTTATAATGAACTGAAAAGAGGGGAGAGGAGGAAGAGAAGGAAAGGAAAGGACTGAGAGAGAAGAAGGAAGGAGAGAGCACAGCCTCTTTTACCCCTCACAAGTGCAGTCAGCTGTGGAGAAACTGATTAAAAACAAGGAACGAGAGAGTGAGAAAGACAGTCAGAGGGTGTGTGAAAAAAGAGAGAGAGAGAGAGAGAGAGAGATGAGGGAATGGAAAATAGATTGAGAGTGAAAATGAGCAAGCCTCCAGGACTGAAGTCTAATGACATCACAGGAGAATTAGTTTGATCCATCATCACATGCAGCGCATAGTTTTACATAAACACATCTCACTGCTTCATACAAAAGTCATACAGATTTATCTTAAAAATATATGAAATTTTCTTTTTAAAAAGTTCTCTTTTGCTTCACGCACAAGGTCACCTTCATGGTCTGCAGCATTGATGACAAACTGCATGAAGTAGCACCAAGGACACTCTCTCCTCTATTCATCCCATTCTCTTTCTCTCTCTCTCTCTCCCCCTCTTTCTCTCTCTCCCAATCTCTTTCTCTCCGTGCTCTCTGTGAGACAGAGAAAAATGAAGAGACAGAAAGAAAGAGAGGAGGCTGGGGTGGGGTCCAAACAATGATATAGGCTATATATGCATGCGGTTTATATTTAAACCTAACTGTAATCTATCTGAATAAGCTAGACAAAAAAAAGAAGGAAGCCAGTGTTATTTAATAAGGTGTGCACACACGCACATACACACACACACACCCTCACACAGACACACACACACAGAATACTGTGATGCGCAGTGTATTGCAGTGTCAGCACCCTCGCTGCCAGAATGTTAACCACCCCATCACAAGAGGAACCAAACATTCTGGACCAGGAATGAACACCACCTGACCAACAGCAGAGACAAAGCCAAAAAAACTGAGTGATAATGACACACACACACACACACACACACCCTCGCGCACACACATTACTCCTTGCAAGTACCATCAATTTACCTCACTAACTACCGTACAACCAAACACAACCTTTTTCACCCTTTTTTTTTAGTTTCTGTGTTTTATAGATGCTGTGATTTTTGTATAAAAATGTCCCCACAAGGTTAAAACTGTCTTATATGAATATAAAAACATCCCCCCAACACACCACCAACCTGCACACACGCACGCACACACACACACACACACACACACACACACACACACACACACACGTCTGAGGCTCTCGCTCTCTCTCTCTCTATTCAGGTACAAATGTCCCAGTTGGTTGTCGTAGATTAGATAAAGTTGTGCTAATGTATTTGTCCACTTGTCCTTTAAAGCTTTTTAATAGTTTCACCTTTATTCACTTCTATTACAGATCAACCAAAAAATGTATCCTTACTTCAGGAAAAGAAAAACTTATATAATAATAATAATAATATGAAAAGAATATATTATTACAGTATTATTATTAGTAGTAGTATTATTATACATTACTGTATATTATTTTTCTTTTCCTGAAGTGAGTATATATTTTTTGGCTGACTCTGTATATACAGTATAAGGATACTAGCAGATTAACAATACAAATCAAATCGACACCTAGGTCATATCACAATAATACTGTGATAATATCATATCGGCTGATCCCTGGTGATGCTTATGGGACTCTTTCCCACAGAGTTCTTTGTGTTTTGAAGGTAGACTGGGGATGCCATCTTTGCTGAATGTCCTTTCTTTGTGCAAACACTATATTTGTCAGTACCCTACTCTCCTGATTCCCACTAAAGCATTTCTTCATATTATTTTTGTCACTCACACACTTACTCAATCTCATTTGACTGCTGCCTCTGACACGTGCAGCCTGTTTCCACGGCAGCAGACGATGTCACGTGTTCATTTCCTTACTGGGGCAGTTCAGCTTCTTATGAAGGATGTGGAAGCACATGCATTGAGAGAGGGATGATTGCTCAGGGGAACATACTAAACATGTGATTTTAAGCTTGTATTAAACCTCCAACTTAAATTGCAGCACTGTGAAATTCTCTGTCACATATTACAGTACAGTATGTGGTGATTTAGCTGCTTTTCTGCCTACATTCCGCCTGCTATCATTGCATCTATAACAGAATCAGATGAATCGCACTCTTGCTACTGCAATAAGTAAGTATCATCGAAATAAGTAGCATCGAAATGTTCTACATGTTTCCTTCCCTCCCCTCTCAGTTACTGGCTGCTCACACGGTTGCAGTATCTCACATTCATGTAAGTGTTAGAAATGAGTCTACTCTGTCCAGCTAATAAGTCCAGCTTGCAGCAGAGTGGAGACTTGGTGCCTGTCTGCCGTTTGTTGTGCTCCTCCTCTTGTGATGGCTACGCTCAGAATGAGGAAGAATCTGCTAAAGGAGAGAAGCGAGCATGAAGCCAGGAAGAAAGCGAAAAGAAACGAAGACAACAGGGTACATGAGAAGGGAGGTGAAACTAAATGCCTGGAGTGTTATGAAGTACTGGATAAAACCTTTGAATGATTTGACAACAGAAATTTAAATCCCAGGTTTATATTAATGTGTTCCTACATTATCGTTTCTATAGTAACAGCTCGTTCACAGGAACTTGAACTGTAGATACTCTGCATGCTTCAATAATAATAAATGATTTTTTAAAAGTGTTGTAGTAAAACCAAAAAAACGAATCATATTTTTTTTTGCAAGGGCACATTTACTTAACCTTACCACAAGGGGTCTTGGGAGTCGAGAAGAATGTGTTCTACCACGTGAGAGTCTCCAGGATGGAGGACGTTGCTCTTTGTCTGTAAATGACAGCGAAAAAAAGCACTTCAGGACATGCCGTTATAGCTATACAACTTCAAGGTGGTAAGAGCCATGTGCCATGCATTAGGCGGGCATCATGCCACCCTGTTGTATTTTTCCAAAACTACATGCCATGCCACATTATATTAAATGGATTACTTATTGTTTAAACTATGTATTTATTACTTTTTGATCATGTTTAATTCATTTTTATGCGGGGGACATTCAAATCAGACCATAGACGTTTGATTGTACAGAACAAAAGAACATAATTATAACAGTAAAAGCTGACTTTTTTTCTCTATATAATCCCGTTACACTGCTAATGCACTTATTCCATTGTTTCACTAATGCTCGGATACCATCAAGGCAGAAGGTTTGCTCAGGATGCTGGAGTCGTGATTGGACTGCCTACTTTATATCTGAAAAGCTGGCCTCCCAGGAACTCCTTTAATAGCCCAAACATATGGAAAGTGATGTCAAAAATGGCAGCTCTTCTACAGTACAAGTTGGCGACTTGGTCGCTTTTCAAAGATGAGGTGTTCCACTCGCTGAATGAATGAGCCACTTTAGCTGAAATTGTCATTTACGGATGTATGGCCTGCTTTAAAACATTTGAAATGTTCAATGTTTATTGTGTGTGTTTGTGTGTTCTAGATGGGGGACTCAAGGAGACTTCACCACTACTCACCCTTTGCCAGCAGTGAAGGTCAAACTGTTTACTGAGAGTACAGGGGTGCTGGCCTTGGAGGACAAGGAGCTGGGCAGGGTAAAAATCTCCTTCTTTTATTGCTAAAGTAGCATCTGTTGCTATGCCTACCATATTTGGCTTACTGGCTTTTTTTCTGGATTGGGTAGGTCAGGTCACTTAAAGCAAGTGATAGCAAAAACACCGTCACCATCTTGAAAATGTTGTCAATTGCTACAGAAGATCATGTGATTTGATTACATTTATATAATATGTCATTGCACCAAATGCAAGTAATTATATAATTAAATCATCCCTGAAGGAAAACGATGCTCCTAAACATTTTTTTTAATCTACAGCATTAGGCATTTAGATATTTTTAGCATACCCCTGACCATACCCATACCCCTAATTGAAAAAGAAGCTTGCGTAGGTGACTGTGTAGTGGTCTTATATTCACTTTGTTTTTCTAGGGATGGTATTATCTTGTTAACTATTCCCAGGATTCCAAAGTACATGGACATATTTTTCATTTTTGAACTTACACAACTTTCCTTTTAGTATTGATGCAGTGTCTGAAAAACTTATAGTATTTGTTGAATAACAGTATTTTCATACAAGATGAAAAACTTAATAATAGTTTAAGTCATTAATTCAGGTTATGCCCTTATTGATCCTAGACAGTAGGGAAGTAAACAAAGATATTAAATGCATTTCTACCTTGTTCTAGGGTTTCCTTTGGTTTAGTGGTAGAGTTCATATTACATTACTAATAATAATTCAAAAGACCATGCTCTGAAACAGATTTGAAAATATGGAGCACTAAACATTCCTAATATAAATAGGTGGATTATATTACCTTAGGTTCAATCACAGGTAAGTAATTTATGTACATTTAATTTATTACTGTACTTAAATTCATAGTTCATGAATCTATGCTTTTCTTTGAGTAGTTTTATTGAAGGATACTTTTTTTTTTCCTTTTCCTCCAACACATCCTACAGCTAATATCTATACTTTTGCTTCACTACATTTCTGCATGGGATCAAGATACATAACCATAGTGGTTTGTATTATTTGAAGTGGGAATTTGCTTCTTAAAATACTTCATGTCCTGACTATTATGCGTAACTGCGTAATTTGCCTTTCCATTCCTAATAACATAACTGGTGTTTGAAATCAGAAGGAGAGCTGGTTGCAGAAAGCTAGTACAAGCTCAGCACCTTTGATACTTAAGTAAATTTAAAGATAAATACTTTTGCACTTTTACTTAAGTACAAATGTAAATAGAAGATATCTTGTAATACTTGCCCTAGGGAATCTCTATTTTTACGTAAGTACAGGATTTGTGGCCACCACTGGGCAAAGCGCAGGTGCAAGTAAAAGTTTACCAGCTTAGCATCTAATCAAATAGTACTGAAGTACAGAGTAAGCAGTGAAATACAGATACAATTCATTCTATACAGTGTAAATATGAACAGTATAAAAATGTGCAACAGGAAATATAAAGATATAAATGTCCAGTAAGATAAATGGGAACATAAAGACAGAGTAATGTATATGTTATTAAATATTAACCATTCTTTAAGTGTGTAAAGGTTAATGTGGAAAAAGATCATGTCAAGAAAATGGATGTATGAAATCTAAATAAATGTGATGATGATGCATAAGGATAATAATTATTTAACCATTTTAGATACACAGATTTATAGCTATCATATATTTGGTTCTTATAAAGGGCTAAAGCACACTGCAGTTTTAGGAGCATGTCAGCAGTGATGGTTAGCTTCTTTCATCCCTCTTTGATTTTTAAAGCATCTGTAAGAAGGAAACTGTTTAGCTCGAACTGAAATCTATCCATTCTGTCCATTTGCTGACTTCACTTTGTCTTTTTTTAAGCTCCCTGCTGACATAAACACAAACACCCACACAGTAGAAAGGTCTATTTCAGACTCAGTTAACCTCCCTGTGGAGAGACGTGTCCAGTTCACACTTTATACCCAAACTGTGACTTTCACTGCTTAGACCTCTGTATGATAAAATCACTAAACTGTCATCGAAAACTGTTTTGGCAGGTTGTTTCTGTTAGGCATTACCTCTTTTCAGTGACCATTTTAATAAAAAAAAAATTATATGTGTAAACAAACTGATACTGTTAACATGACTATGACAAAGCTTAAATTTACATTTGGCTTATCCACACAGCAAAATTCCCAGAGTTTATTTAACAGCTACTGTATAGTCCTGATTTAGCATTTCAGAGTACTTATGTAAACTTTCCGTGTTGGGTCTGTGTGCATGGAGTTTGCATGTTTTTGCAAACTTCCATAAATTTTCTTACGCACTTCCATAAATTTTCTTTTCATTTTGTGAAGCTGCTTTGAAACAATGGCCATTGTTAAAAGCATTATATAAATAAAATTGAATTGAATTAAATTGAATTGAATGTTCTCCCCGTGCTTGGTGGGTTTCCACCAGATTCTCCGGTTTCCTCCCACAGTCCAAAGACATGCAGATTAGGCTAATTGGCGTTCCCAAATTGCCTGTAATGTGTAAATGTATGTGTAAATGTTGACCGGAGGTCGTACCACGGTCGTACAAAATGGGAATAAATACAATGGCCTCCACGCTCCCTGGTTGGACTACAGAGGTTCCTAGATGGATGGATGGAAACTCTCTTGGTATGAATTCAAAACTGGGAATTTTGCTGTGCAGAGCGACTTACATTTATCTCATGTAGACATCTGACCGGTTAAGGGGAAAAGCCCCTTGCTCAAAAAGCTCAACCCTGGCAGCTTGGTGGTGCTGGAATTTGAACTCTTAACCACTGAGCGTCAATTTCACATGTTTGGCTACATGAGCAGTTCTAACATATTCAGCTTAGCCCACGTTAATACAGTATGAGCACAGAAAATTGGTTAAAGTCTGTCCAGAAACACTGTGTGCAGTTTGAACTTGCCTATTAACAGGGAAGTGTGATGTGTTTCCTCCGAGGAGCAAGCTAGCTCAAAGCTCTTTAAACATTGCAAAGTCAAAGATTATGCTAACTCATCAAAGGCGCTCAGAAGGTGAGGTGAGTGAGGAGTCAGACAAGAGAGGTGCACTGAAAAAGGCGACACGAGATACGATAAGAAAGAAGCTTGCTTCCTTCTGATAAGATGCCTTAGGAACAGCAACACTTGCAACATTCAAATCCCCTCGTTCAGGAGGATGAGTGAAAATTCAATGATTTAAAGAGAGAGAAAAAAGTGCTGACTGGAAATGTAACTTGTACATATTAGCTCAGCTCAAACAGATACCTGAATGATATTTTTTGCCCTTCAAAGTGCTTGTCTGGTTAATGATGCTGCATATGTGAAAATACTCTGTTCTTTGTTTGAGTGGGAGAAATAATAAATCACTAATATCCTCTCTGATTTTTGATTAGGTTGTCCTTCACCCAACCCCTAACAGTCCAAAGCAGTCTGAGCTGCATAAGATGACCGTGACCAAGGCTTGCCCTGACCAAGACCTGAAGATCAAACTGGCTATTCGTATGGACAAGCCCCAGAACATGAAGGCTTGCGGGTATGGATGAAACCGGTGATCCAAAAAAGAGTATTGCTTTCATGTTGGTCTTGAAAAATTTTTAATTAGCAGAACTAATAACTATGTATCTGTAACAGAGCTCTTATAGTCCACCATTACAGCGTTATATATTGTACTTTAATTCACACATTCCCATACTTTATCTGTTTTACTGCATAGGTACTTATGGGCTTTTGGAAAGAATGTTTGGAAGCGCTGGAAGAAGCGCTTCTTTGTTCTGGTCCAGGTTAGTCATTTGAGATTTCTTTTGTGTGAGTCATGCAACAGAAAAAATGTCTAGAGAAATGGGTGATGAATGAAAATATGACATATGGCACAGAACATGATGTTATTTTAGAGAAATAAAAGTCAATCTGCACCAAAGACTCAAATCCTCATGTGTATATATTTATATATGTGTGTTTTATGTTGCAGGTGAGCCAGTACACCTTCGCCATGTGCAGCTATCGGGAGAAGAAGTCAGAGCCACAGGAGCTGCTACAGCTGGATGGGTATACTGTGGATTATACTGATCCACAGCCAGGTATACATAAACACAAACACACACACACACAGTCAAACACAGAGTTGTGTGAAATATGCTCACACAGGACAGAGCTTAGATGGGGTTACAACCACTTAAAATATATTGTAAATGCGTCTTGCTACACCTGATTCTGACCTCGAATCGACTTGACCTGACATTTAAAGGATTCACAATACAGTATGTCTTGCTGAAATGTATATTGCTTGAAAAACTATGATACAAAAAGAAAGAAATCACAGAATCATAGTCTGAGACATTACGTATCTCAAGGACTGAATGTTATAGATAAAAGTAGGAACTACACTTGTTTAATGTAAGCTGTAAGCATAGCAAATGAGAGCTCGGTCAGGTTGTGCTATAGAAAAATTTCTTCACTGGAAACACTGAACAAGAAAAATCAAGCAATCTTAGATATGAAAAGTACATGTAATTGTTTTTGGTGTTTCGGCTGCTCTCGGCAAGGGGTCACCACAGCGGACCATCTGAGCCGCACACAAGCTTGGTTTTATGCCCTTCCTTACGCAACCTTTCCATTTTATCCGGGCTTGGGACCGACACTGCATTCAGTGGTTGGCGTACATATAGTTGCAGAATCTAAATCGGGCACCAGAAAAACAACTTAAGCAGCTGTTTAACCCACCAGAGAGCATGACTAACTTTTCGCAAGTAAATAATGCCTTGAATAAACTTGAATAATGCCCTTTATGTTAAAATTTGAAATTAATTAATTCACTCATCTTTAATACCCACTTTATTGGAAATATTCTGATTTGTGGTAGAATCACTGAACCTTTGTGGCACAGTTTAAATTGTGTGTTTTTCTTTCTTGTGTACAGGTTTGGACGGAGGCCGTGCTTTTTTTAACGCTGTCAAGGAAGGCGACACTGTGATTTTCGCCAGCGATGATGAGCAGGACCGCATCCTATGGGTGCAGGCCATGTACCGGGCTACCGGCCAATCACACAAGCCGGTCCCGCCCACCCAGGTTCAGAAACTCAATTCCAAGGGCGGGGCATCGGCACAGATGGATGCACCCATTTCTCAGTTCTGTAAGTTCTGTTCCACAAATGTACATTCTGATACACTGTTAGTGTATAAAAGTGTAAAATATATTTCATTATAAGCTTTTAAATGAAAAAAATAAAATAAAACGCCATTTTTTTACACTTATGATCAAGATGGAAAAATGGCCTAGTGTACTATAAATTTAAACTTAATCCTCAGCAACGACCAGCTAGTTTACTGCTAATTTGAAACACTATTGACACTGTGATACATATAGCCACACACACTCACATGCACACACATTTTAGGCATCCTAAATATATTCTAGTATTCACCCCAGTCATCCGTTATGAATTATTTAAGAAACTCTGGTCACCACTGAGAATCTAATATCTCACCTGTACAATAGGTTACATTCTTAACAGATTGCAGCAGTAGAAAAAGGTAAGAAAAGAATGTGTAGAGTGGAGTGTATTTTGATTCGTTGATTTTAAGGTATCCTTTTCTGTGTTAGGTTTTAGCCTGTGTGCCAAAAACAAAAAAGATGGAGCCACTTTCGGAGTATATACACTGCACTATATGCCTTAAATGTTTCAGAATGATTCCGTTTTTGACATCCATGTAAATGAGAGAGGTTTGAATTTGTTATAAACACGAAAACCATTTTTTCCCCAAAGACTAGTACCTGATCTTTATTTTTTGTTTTTACGTTTTTTAATTGCACACATATCTTCAGAGAGCTCTCTATTCAACTAAAAGTGGACAGTAAATCAAAACACTTAATGAGTACGACCTCTAAATGATCAAAATCTTTAAAAATTTGCCTGGTTGCAATAATCTGAAAGTGCTCTATATTTTACATTTTAAACATGAAACTTTATATGAGCACCATATTCATAAACAATCTAAATAACATTTACCAGAATTACAATTCAGCTAGTCTGTAATACAATATGTTATTAATAAGACATTAATTAACTCTGATAATATGCAAATGAAGTATTTTGAAGAGACAATAGAATGTCAAAACAAAACAAAAATAGATCCTGCTATTCAGAACCGAGTCCATGTTTTTGGTGTGCATCTTTTAACCTCAGCATCGGGATTTAAACTCCTGAATCTTCTTTTGAAAGCTACTGAGATGTTATCATCTTTGCACTTTTCTTGTAAGCAAACCACTCTTTTTGGAAGGTTGTTCTAAAGAAAAACAAACAAGTTTTTGCTGTTTCTCATTGAGTTGCATTACATTATTCAGTATGAAAATGGTTCTTATGGTCAGTTCTTATCAAATTTAGCTGATGTCATTCTGATTCTTCAATCTAAAACAGATTATAGCTCTTCCCTCTGAAACGCATTCACATACTATAGATGTACACTCACCTTATTGATAGGTTTTTATGACACAGAGAAGTAACATGCACCACTTACATTCCTCAAACGAAGAAAACGCTTCACACAGAGGAAACACTTCAATATTCAATGCAGTTGATTCAAACAGATTCTTGAATGCTATGAAGGTTCTGAAGTTTTCTGATTGATTTATATAAAACGTGGTGAAATTAGACGAAAAATCCATCCTACAACACTTGCATATCTTCTCACTTATCGTCTATACCACTTTATCCTGTATTCAGGGTCGTGGAGGGCCTGGAGCTTATCCCAGGAGGCTTAGGGCATGAGGCAGGGTACACCCTGGACAGGGTGCCAAACACTTGCATATCTTCAGTGGCGTATTTTTTTAATCAAGTTCTGAGTTGACTTTTGGTTTCACCTGCCTGCAAAGAATAGGCGACACATAGCGATCACTATCTGTGAACATCATTTGTCTTCTGTCAACACACTTTTCACCTAAACCATTTGTGGGCATTTGACCAAATCTTCACAAAATCTTTTAGGAAGCATAGACATGCTCTAGCTATTTAAATTTTTTATATTTTTATCTGGAATTTTTTTTTAAACATAAACAAAAGGAGGAGGGTCAAATATGCTATCCACAACCCCTTCTAAACCATTCATGGAAGTTTGACCAAACTTCAACAGTGCCCCTATTAGGAAACATAGGGTGAGAGGTAGGCAAGGGCCAAAATGTATGGCAATTTATGATTTAACCAGGGTTTAGGTGCAGTCAGTTCCTGCCACGATGGCGACAACCAGAGATCCCACAGTAGAGCTTCAAATCCACCTTCAGAAAACCTATGTGTGACATCAGGGAGAATTTGTCCAGTTACTTTTATCTGTAATTTAAACATCTTTTATCAACATTTTGGTCTGTGTTCACTTTGGCCCACAATGTCCTGCATTACCCACAATGGTGTTCGACAACCAGCAAAAATTAAAAAAAATTATAGTGGCAGCAGAAGAAACTCTCACTCTCACTTCATCTCAACAAAAATTTTTTGTTTAAAAATCTCTCTTTGATTTTGATAATTTTACATGGCAGTATTTTCATTTTTTTTATATTGTTTGAATGAGAAAGTCAGGGTACATTTAAACAAGGTAGATCCTTTTTTTAATGCAGTGCCTTCATAGAATCCTCATAGTCACTGTTACTGGCATTACATTATATATTATATTAGATTCTGTTTCAATATGGACCCCTAAAAGGTAAGAATATTTGCCAGTACAGAATTACAGAGCACGTATATAGATATTACATTGAAGAATCCTGTTAGAACCAACTGCACCATAACAATGAAAAAAAAAAACACACACAAGACACACCAATCTTTATCTTTCTTCCCATCTCCCCCTCCCTCTCCTTGTCTATCTGTCTCTCTGACATTGTCCTACACCAGCTCAGACTACACTATCATGTCGGTACAGGTCGTCGTTTTTACATTGTGTTTTTCTTCGTTCATGCTTTGCTTGTACCCTTCTTTAGTCGTGCAGCTGTAGTGGGGTCAGGGTTTTCGTGTCTGCATTTTTTCCTTCAGCCTTGTTGCTAGTCTTTATGTTATTCTGATTTGTCCCTTCTTACCCTGCTGTCTTCTAGCTGGACTTAAGGGTAAGTGCTTCCCTGTTAGCTAGAACCAGTCAGATAATCCTAAAACCATTATCTGACAAATATAATGTGCTTTTTTTTTCCTTTGTTTTTCTTCTTTTTTTCTTTTCTAAAATCTTTCCATGCCTTAGACCAAAGTAGATTATTTAATTTAATGGATGTAGGTCCATTAATATACTTTTCTTCTTCTTTTTTTTGTTGTTGCCAGATTAGGATGCATGAATTTCTAATCCGTATCTTGTTATTACAAAGCACAGATATTATGACTGATTTGTTTTGCATAATTGCCTTCTCTACTGTACATAGTATTACTGGTGTGAGACCCCTCAGAGTAAAGAAAAGATTTATCTAAACAAGACATGTCAAGTTATAATTCAAGATGCTAACAAACAATTCTATTGGATGTTGAGAAAGAAGCCTAACTCATAATCATCCTACTAATTATTTCTGTGAAATGAAAAAAGAATTAAGGTAACATCTCTGGACCTACAGGTATTTATTAGTCAAAGAATTTAGCTGAATTTCAAATCGACTTTGGACTAATTAAATCATCTGCTGTTGCCAGCAGACCCTGTAGCACTTTACTCTTGAGGGTTCATTTACCTCTAGGCCGATTTATTTCATTTTGGTTTCGGTTCACGAGAGTTGGCAAATATGTAAGCGGAGTATTCTGAATGTCAATGCCAAGGACTAGGTATTGCCATCTTTTGTTTCCATGAAATACTCCCAGTTTTTTAATATTGATCAGATTTTCTGGGTCTGTTATAGACAGTTTCTAGGCCCAGGTTTATTTTTTAGCAATGAGAGAGAAACTACATTTTAAATTTGAGCTCTGGTTGCCCATTTATTGCTTGAGTAGGTGAGCACTCAGATGTGACAGTAGTTCATTTAGATGGTGACAAAAGGGCAAGATTTTCTGTTTCTGTTTGTTTTCTTGTTACCCGTTTTCCCAGAGAATGAATGGCCCACTTTTAGCCTCTGTTGGCTTCATGCTAAACCTATGTACTTGCAACAGAGCTGTAATGCTAGCCTGTTAGCGTACCACCATGGTGGCTTGCTTGCTAGTCTGCTCAGCAACTGTTGTGAACACACTGAAAAATCCTGAAGTATTGTCAACTTGCAAATGCTAATAATAATTTTTTTTTATATATATATATATAAAAAAGAAGGAATGCAAATAGTTAGTCTTTAGTGGAAAATGTATCAACAATTCTTTTCCTGCATGTCACTGAAAAGCATAGTGGTTTGACTCATTGTCTTCCCGCATGTGATTCTAGATCTTCATGGAGCATTTACATACACTCATGTTCAAAGGAAATGAATTTAATTAATGTAACCAATAATGTAAAATGCTTTTTCTAGTAAGTAGGCTTTAACAGGGATATTAAAATCTCCTGGGAAATATTGGTATAATATGTATTGATCTAACCAGATTAACATTTTATTGTACATCACAGCTGTTAGAAGATACATATTTACAGCAAAATAACATAGCTGAAGTGCTACTATACATCTTTTCTTGATATTAGGCCCCTTTCTCAAATCCTTTTTCTTTTCTTATTTATTTCTTATTATTCCGTTGTCCAAATATGTCTTCTAGCTTTCTTCCCTAAAGAAGCTTTACTGTTCTTTTTGTAACTTTCTCACATATTATGTTCTTAATTGACCCATACTATAATAACATTTTCCACAGTTTCCTGCATCGTTTTTAATGTTTAATGTATTTTATGTTGACTCTTTCTTTACTACCATGACACTTTCTTCCTCATTACGTTTACTCCACATTTTTCTTGTTCCCTTTCAGCATCTACTTTTACCCATTAAGGAATCTTCCCTTCCTACCTTTTTTTGTCACTTATGAATAATTCTGGATCACCTAAATGCTGATTTTACACACAAATGACTATTGTCAGTCTGCAAGTAATACACCACAAAATCTCATAAATCCACCAAGACTAAATAAAAAAAGGAAAATAACTTTTTACAGGTCTGTTCTTTCTCTATGTAAAAAGTCATTATTCTGTCCTGTCACCACATTCATAACCATTTTCCCCTGTTTATGTGTAAAAAATAGAACATGATGAGCTGACACTTACAGACTTCAGCTCAAAGACACTACACACATTGTTCACACAACCATCACAGCACTAGTTTGGATTCTAGTTTGGAATCATTCCTTTCACTAGCTCCCTTAAAACTTTTATTATGTACATATTTTTAAGTCTTTCTTTTTTAAGTAGAAACTAATTAATACGATTCATTTTAACAGAAAATAAACTACCCAGTAATAAATGTACATAAAAACATCATTCAAAAGCATTATCATAATACTTTTATAATGCTTTTAATATCATTATGTCATGTTAAATAAGAGATAGACATGTTAAGTAAGATCGCTCTCCTAATTGTTATAGAAACAATATTTTTAAAGATCTGTTGGGAAGGACTGTCATATGGCATTAAACGATTTTTCTTTTTTGTTGTCAAAACATTGGACATTTTAACCCTTTAAAGTGTGTATCCACAACAGAACTATAAAACTATAAAATGTTTCTTTTTTAAATCCCAGGTTTTCTGACATCTCCATTTTTACAAGCACACAATCCATCATATCTCTCTAAATGAATGACATTAACCCGTTGCGAATGGCAGAATCTATTATACTCATGTGAATGAAAAAGCATTACAGATCATCATTAAGAACTCCTCCACGATCCACTTTCCCTTAAGTTATAATTAGGGGTCCTTGCAAGCTAAAACCTAGTGAGAGTTTGGAGAAAATGCACCCAAATCTGTCCATGCATGCCCATCCAGTCTGAATGTGGGTTGATGAGTTGAACTTGAGCATTGCCCAGTTCCACATTGCTAGGTCTGATTGAATGATCCTTGACTTCTGCTGCAAGTTGACAATGTGAAAGCTGAAAGTCTTTGGTTGGCTTTAGAGTAGATGAATAATTGAATAAGATGCAATTCTTATGTTGAAGGAATATAGGCCTTTGTATAGACTGTTTTGCTAACATCATCTTCCTTACACCTCCTTGCGGCTTCTGTGACTGGCTGGACAGATGCTGATAGGGCACAGAAACACGGCATGGATGAGTTTATCTCAGCTAACCCGTGTAATTTTGACCACGCCTCACTGTTCGAGATGGTGCAAAGGCTCACGCTGGACCACAGGCTCAATGACAACTTTGCGTGCCTGGTAAGTGACACAGACGGACAGAAGGGTCCAAATATCCAGCTTCACTATCAAGAATTATTTTTATTTGCCATTCATGTCTGGGAGCTCAGGGAGCAAAATTGGCCATGCTCTCTGGCTTTGAGGGATTACGTACATACATGTTGTTCCCTGGCACTCACAGTGACACTAGACAAATAGGAGCGTCTGTTAGCTCATGTATGTGGAAAAAGCTCGGGTAGATGTTTGCTCTGTGTGGGAAAAAATGTTAATGGCTGACGTCACGTGAAACAGGTTACCTTTACCTTCCCTAAAACCTGTTGATTGATGAATGGATGGATGGATCAATAAATGGGTGTGGGGATGGATGGATGGGTGGATTGATTGACGGATGGTTGGGTGGGTGGATGAGTTGTTGGCTGGAAGGATGAATCAATTGGTGGAAAGGTGTATGGATGAAGGGGTGGGTGGATAGATAAAGGAATGGTTGAGTTGGTGGATGGATGGATAGATGGACGGTGGGGTGGGTGGCTTGTGGGATGGATGGATGGATGCATGGCTTTTTGTATGTATTTATTTAAAAAAACAACCAATACACCTTTAATAACTGCATTACATAATTAAATACTAAAAATATTTTAAAATAAAACAGTCAATAGTTTTATCAATGTAGGACACCCCACTTGGAAGACAGTTTGTGAACTCTTTTACATCATTTAAGAGTGTTTTTGCATGTATAAGTGTATTGACTTACAGTGTTTCTGCATGAATGCTGAATGATTGAGTGACCAATCATTACTCCACGTGGCACGTGAGCATCCTTTTGCTTTTTTAGCATTACCAGTCCTCAATCTTTTTCTACTCCCTTTTGCTTCCAGGGTTGGTTTAGCCCAGGTCAGGTCTTTGTTCTGGATGAATACTGTGCTCGAAATGGTGTGAGAGGATGCCACAGGCACTTGTGCTACCTTAGGGACCTGCTGGAACGAGCAGACACAGGTCACATGATTGACCCAACACTGCTACACTACAGCTTCGCTTTCTGTGCCTCCCATGTCCATGGCAACAGGTATCAGAATGGTCCATGATGATACTACTGGTGTGGTTCAAAATCTGGAAAAGAATAAATGACCAGAGGGTCATCAACGCTGCTTCATCAGTTTTGATTTAATATTTGCCCTTTAATTAATATTTTTACCTTTCTTGCTTTCATATACCATGTATGATTTCTTTCAATGATTATTTCTGCTTTGTTTCTGACATTAATCCATTCTTTTCTCATTTATCCTAATAGTTTTCATTAACCCATAGAGACACCATATCTTTTCATTCATTGTTTTTATTTCTGAATCTTATTGCTTCACTGCTGCTCACCTCGTCATATGTTCCTGATAGTCAGAGGGGGTCTGAGTTACAAGTGGGTGGCTCTAAGCCGGAAGGGAAATTGGAGTCTAAAAAAAAGAGGAGCTTTAAATCTCACCAAGTCTCAGTGTTCCAAAGGTAAGAGGACTTTAAATGCAAGGAAATAATAATTACATTTGAAAGCTTTATTTAAACATACATATACAAGACATACCCAGGATGTAAAATGGTCTACGAAAAAATGATTTACAGAATTATAATAACGATGTAAGAGTGAAGTCATGTGAAGAGTATATTTAGTCCTACATTATACATTTGGAACAGTAAAATAGGACTGATTATGAGTTATTAAAAGAAAATAATGCAGGTTTAAGGCTCCCCTTGGCTTCCAAAATTTTTTGAAATTAAAATGAATGTAATACTTTCAGCACTAATAGGAAATTATATATTTGTTTTGGTTGAATTCTTTTTTTTTTAAGGAATATTTTTTATTGGTCTTTACATTAGTGGTGACTTCTTTGTTTATAAGGAAGCTCAGGTATAGGTATAATGGACAGTTTTGCTGAAGAGTCCGTACAGGCAAATGAAACTGATGCACTTCTTCATGGCAAACTCAATTTACTGCTGCAGTTTAGGAAGAAGCAAAAAAAAAAACATTAATTGAAAATTCCCCTACCTGCAAAGTCAGTCTCAGTTAAGGATGTGTCTCTGCTGCCACCCTCAGGATAGGTTTGGCTTAATTTATATTTAAACAAAAATAGATTTATTTCACTCATTATTAGTAAGCATTCATGGTGATTCGGAGTACAAAGCACAATCCCTTAAACATTAGAGACATGTTCACAAAAATCTAAATTGGGCCAAATTGTGAATTAAATTGAAGCCTAATGCATGCAGGTGAAGTGTGCACCGCAATCTGGTACATGATCCAGAAGATGAGAATAATCACGTTAATAGCTGTACACAAGATGCCCACAGTGTGTAAACGAGTGATCATATTTTCAGGTATGAGTAATGCCTGATGGTTAAAGGCTTTTGTTCCCATATCCCATTAGTACTTGAAAGAAGTAAGTTAAATTCTGTATGATTTTTTCATTTTACCTAGATTTTCTCCTCATGTTATGCAAAAAAGGTTTTTGATTAACATCTCCTGCAATCTTAATAATTGAGGGCACATTCTTCATATTGAGTCAGTTTTGTCTTTTTGTTCATTCCAAACTTTTCCATTTTTTTCTGTAAATGTTTAAAATCCTGTTCACAGGAGGGTGTGTGTTTTATAAAGAAATCTGAAGCGAAGAAACCCAGTCATACCATACAGAAACTGGGGAACATTTGTTCACTTGACACTGGTAGTGAAATAATCTGTTTTGATGATGTAATAGGTCAGGGACATCGCAGATAAACCGTCCTAGGCATGGTTATAAAAAAAATTTAAATGTTGTTGAAATATATTTGTGTTTTTATATTTTATAGAGTTAGCAAAAAAAAATTTAATTCATTCAAAATCAGATCTTTTTTTGGCACAAAATTCAGCTATACCAACATGCAAAGGGTTTTGCCAGACTACTACACATGTAAGATCTGATAACCTAATTCAGCAGAACCTGAGTGATCTCTAAAGACCTTGCTTTTTTGAAATAGACCTGATGGTCTTGGAACCGTTATAGTGGAAGAAAAAGATCGCTTCGAGGACATCAAAGAACGGTTACGTGTTCTGCTGGAGAACCAGATCACAAACTTCAGGTGACTAGTTGCTTTTAGGATACATAGCATGTTTATGAATGCAGTTTATTTAGCTGTCTTAATTTTTTTTTTCTATCACACAAATATACCACCCACAATATTACTCATTGAGGTTTTGTTCCTGCCATAGGTATTGTTTTCCATTTGGTCGTCCTGAGGGAGCTCTAAAAGCCACACTGTCTCTGCTGGAGAGGGTAATGATACTATTATTTTTAACTGACATGTTCCTGTATTACACTGATGAGCCATAATATTAACACCACTGCAAGGTGAATTGAATAACATTGATTGTCAATTATATAGTAGTAAACTGTCACGAGGATCATGGGCACCCAAGGCTCATCTACACCTGTGGGGTCCAAAGGCCAGCCAGCTCCTAATCCTACAAAAAAGCTTATTTAGAACAAACCACCATAAAATGCTGGCCACGATAGAAAGGTATCAGAACACCAATGCCAGGGGCATAGAATCAAGTTTAAGGTTGTCCCAGCCTCCAGATTCCCTAGATTCCACTCCGACTGAGCAACCATGTAGGCCCACTCCTAACCCACAGAACAACAAGCCCCCCCCCCCCCCCCC
>JAOVVB010000016.1:14630628-14648682 GCA_028570985.1 Heterobranchus longifilis | reverse complement strand
AGTCTGTATGCTGTTTCAGTCTGTATGCTGATTTATCAGCGCATTTAACCAGAAGACTGACATGGCGTGTGTAGCCGCAGGCTCGGTAGTGGTGTCAGACTGGCACCGAAGCCCTGAAAGCCGGGAATTTTTCAGCAAGATACTGCACAAGAAAAAGCGGAGAAAATTCGGTACGTTGCCGTTGTTTCCATGGATACCACCAAGACGATTCGATAATTGGTCTGTATGTTTGTCACGTGATTATCCGAGCTCCAGGCTTGTTGTATTTGTTTAGAATTAAGGGAGATTTAAAGCATCTCTGTGTAGATCAGAAACTCTTTATTGTTTTATACTTTATTTTGTTTTATTTTAAAGTTTGTCTATCTATCTATCTATTGGTCTGTTTGTACACTATCTGGCCAAAAGTTTGTGGACACCTGATCATCACACCAATATGTGCGTGTTGAACATCCCATTACACATCAAGTCCCCTTTCCTGTAGTAATAACCTCCACTGTTCTAGGAAGGTTTTTCACTAGATTTTGAAGTGTGGTGCTGGGGATTTGTGCACATTGAGCCACAGGAGTGTTACAGAGGTCAGTCTCTGATGTTAGATGAGGCGGTGCCTGGTGCCCAGTCAGCATTACAATTCACCCAAAAGGTGTTCAGTCAGGTTCAGTGCACGTCACTTGATTTTTTCAGTTCAGACTTGGCAAACGTGTTTTCATGGACCTCACGTCGGAGCGAAGAAATATCATAAATGTACTGCATACAAAGGCATTCTCTACAATTGTTTGGTTTCAGTTCATGTGGAAGTGTGATGGACATGTGTCTAAAACCTTTTGGCTATGTAGTCTGTTTATCTATCTATCTATCTATCTATCTATCTAATCTAATCACATTATTCACGCTTCAGATTCTCAAACTAAAGGATGCATTTGGTCTTTATAGTATATCACCCCATTCTTAATGAAACTATATACAGTAGCTAATGATTTATGTTTCACATCCTTCTATTCACTTACTCATCGTCTATACCGCTTTATCCTGTATACAGGGTTGTGGGAGCCTATCCCAGGAAACTTAGGGCACGAGGTGGGTACACTCTGGACTGGGTGCCAATCCATTGCAGGGCACACACAAGCCAGTTAGGAACATTAGTGAGCCTAATCTGCATATCTTTGGACTGTGTGAGGAAACTGGAGTACACGGAAGAAATCCACCAAGAACGGGGTGAATGTGTAAACTCCATGCACATGCCGGACCCACAGTGCTGTGTTGTTGCCTCACTGGTTAATTCTGTTACTATGTCTGCATAGTTATTTTTCTGGGCTCTCTAATTTTCTCCCAAAAGCATGCTGGTTTGACTCCTCTAAATTGTGTGTGATGGCCTGCAATGGACTGCTCTCCAATCCAGGCTATAGTCCCACCTTTCTTTGATCTCACTTTGATCTGACCAAAGTCATGGATAATCTTTTGGATATTAATTAAGCAATGTCATTAACTCAGTTGCCATGTATGTGGTGACTTATAGCTAGTGATAAACTGGAGTTTATTACAATTGTTTATTTCCATATTCCTCCTTAGTAATCATGGGAGGGAAGCCACATAAGCATGGGAAGAACATGCACAGAAACTCCAGCATCCAGCTCAGGATTGAACCAGGCACCCTGGAACCGTGTGACAGCAATGTTGCACAATCTACCAGAATGCTGTCCGCTCACAATAACTGGCAGTAACATTCATATTTTATTTTAGGTTTGCTGGAAGCTCCAGCAATGCCTCCACATTTGAAAGCAGACATGGTTCGTTATAAAGTGTTCCTGTCAGGTAAAAGTGGAGTGGGGAAAACGACTCTAGCCGCTCGCCTTGCTGGTCTAGACATGCCCAACACACACTATGAAACCACAGGTACGTGACTTAAGTGCCAAATTGCACACATTTATTTAAACTCCACAGTGTGAATACATTTGAAATATGACAGAGCACCAGATGAGCAACTTTGTTTTATCGTTATTTAATAAATTATAGGACACCATTATGGGAAGACAGTTGCAACACTTTTGAATTATTATTATTACACATCTTTCATTTTGAAAATACAGTGAAACCTTGGATTGCGGTTTGCGAGTGTTCCGCAAGACGAGCAAAGATTTTTAATACATTTTGTATTAATACAAGTCTTGGTTTACGAGTACCAAGTATCATGTATCACGCATGCGCTTCTTTTTTGACGCCGAGTGTCACGTAATCATAACTGAGCCAACGAATAATTTGAGTTTCCATTATTTCTTATGGGAAAATTAGATTTGGTTCACGAGTGTTTTTTGAAATACGAGCCTGCTTCTGGAACAAATTATTCTCGTAATCCAACGTTCCACTGTAACTTAATATCTGAGGTCAATGGAACTGTGTAATGAATTTTATAACCCATAAATGACGCCCTCTTTAGGCATGGAAACGTGCGTGGTGTTTTGGCCTGTGAAGCTCAGGGAGAGTGGGCGCGTGCTTTACTTCCACTTCCAGCTCTGGGACTGTGGCGAGAATGCCATGCGCAGATTTGACCACATGCTGCCGGTGACGATATCTTTTTAGTATATGATTTTTTTCAAATTAATTCCTGATGCCTTTTTGTGACCCAACATTAATTTGATGCTTCTCCAACAGTCCTGTAAGGAACGTGTGGATGCTATTCTCTTCTTGTTCTCCTTTACTGATCGTGGATCTTTTGAGGATCTTTCCAATCAAATGTCTCGGATCACAGATCCATCAGACAGACTAGTCAGATTGGTGGTTGGGACCAAGTATCCTTGAATCAAAGCTGATATTAACACTTATTTTTTAGATTAGATTTTGTCTCCTACGACTGATTAAAGAATAAATGTAAAAAGTTAAATGAACAATCAGACCGCAGAATCTCAGGCTTGTTCTGGTGTTAAGAAATGTTTTGTTGTAGTATAAACCATGTAGTTTTAAACCATATTTAAAGTGATACTCAATTATTCTTTAATGTGTTAAATGTCAATATCAAACCATGCTGTGATCATAAGGGTTAATGAAAGACTCTGTAATTACTGTATCTTCATTTATACCTTAGCATGTTATGATGTGTTTGGGTTACACATATCGACCTTAACTGTATAGATTTGACCTCTTTATGCACACAGATGTGACAGACAGTGACATCACACGCTTTCAGGAGGTGTGGGGTGTGCCGGTGTTTCGGGTTGGAGGTGATGTGAGCGGAGGCTTAGGTGAAATTGCACCTCTTTTAAATGCCTTGGCAGAAAACCTGTGGCACCAGGACTGTATGGATGCCTTCACGTCAGTACCATCTTACCTAGGACACAGTGGCCCAGAAATTATCGTATAAGCTCACACTTTTGAAGCACATTGATTGTGTTCATGTTAAACACTGAATCTAGTATACACTTTGTAGGAATTCAACTCACAGACTTGTACTGTATTAAAAATAATACCTCATTTATATATACTTTGCACTACTAATACATTAAAAAAACTGTTTTTAGTAGAATCGTGTATTTATCTTCAGTAACCGTTTCATCCTGGTCACGCTCACAGTGGATCAGGAGTCTATCGCAGAAACCCTGAGCATGAGATGGGAATCTAGCCTGGATGGGACACCAGATTATGACACATACACACATACACACATAGGGGCAATTTACTGTAGCCACTGTAACTTCTGGTATGTTTTAGGAGGTTGAAAAAAAAAAGAAAGGAGCTCCTGTATGGGAACTCGCATGTAAACAGGGAGAAAGATTCACAAACAGCAAGGAGTAAATGGGGATCCCTGGAGCATGAACCTGCAGCACTACTTGCTGTATCACTGTGCCATCTTTTGATAATGTTATTTTCAATTTAATGACTGCTAGATCTTTCTAAGTTGAAGTGGGAAGTCAGAATGATGTCATTTTTAAACCATGTGTTTAAGTTACTAAATGGAAAACAGGAGCAATCTAGTTAACATTAGTGTTATGTATTACCTCTTGTATAGAACTACTGTGTATATAGTCAGTGTTCTAAAGCAAATATTAATAAAATAAGTTTTCTGTGTGCACAAAACAGGGGATATTAGCCTACTTATTAGTTCTACCCTATCTGGCTGAAGAGTCGTGCTACAGGTAATTAACTGAAAACCTGTGACAGTCTGAAAAATGTGACAATGGTATTCAGCTTCTGGACTCATGGCCTGGGTCATCTCCAAATCTAAACCCAATAAAAATGGTGAAGAAGGCAGTAGCATTTAAGAAACCATCTTTAGTGCATGATCTTAAGGAAAGAATCAAGCAGGAATGGATTGAGCAAGTGGCACCAGAATACTGCAGAGGTCTTTTTGACTCTATGTAGCCTTATCCAGCAGGTTTAGTAAGTATAAAAACTTTATACTGAAAACTAAATACTGATTTTTGTGTAGCAATTTCAGTGTATAAAATACGAAAAACATTATGTACAAAAAAAATTGTTATTAAAATATTGAATTTCACTTTCATTTTATTGAGTTTATTCCTGAGTGAGAATTCTGGGTTTTCTTTGTTTTTTTTCCTAGTCAGAGACTGCAAATTTTGAGTCGATTTTAGTCGAATACATGGTAGGCCTGTGTAATAAAGATACAGTTCAACTTTTGGTCAAAAATAAGTTGACAGTGCTGATTATGAATTTATATTGTTAATTTATTAATAACCTGCACAACAGATATTTACTAATATTAATGGTTCATAATGACTTATTACATAAGTGTAACTGTTATAAGTAATAATGCATTAAATGTGTAAACTTTTATTAGCCAAAGAGATAATGATGCACAATTAAATAATTAAGCATATAATCTAGATGATCTAAATCATATAAAGAAAAAAAGAAAATTTACATTTGAGAAATATATTTGCATAAATTGTGACCCCCTTACAAAAAGAAAACATTTTACTTTAGTGTGTGAAATAAACTTGATTAATCTGCAGATGCTTTAAAGACCAATACTACAAGTCCTCACTCCTGCATTTGCTGTCTAAACTTTAGCTTTCTGTTTCCAAGCAATAACCGTCAGCGTACCACTGTTACTCAAGGACGAGGTCACAGATATGGGGTCTACATCTGCTGGAAACTGGCATTTGTGTGAAAACGTGTCCACGATTGTCCCGTCTGACTCCAGCTAGTCCCCATCAACAAGTGATTTTGAAAAAATGAACACAACATGATAAATGGTACACAGGTCAGTAAATACATTTTTGTATGGCACAAAAATGGAGCTAGTCTTCAAAACAAATGCATATGCAGATGCAGTACTATAGGTATATTTACCTTCTCAGCAGAAACATGGATGAGATTATTTGAGGAGGTGACGATCACTTGCTCTGGTGAGAACCTACTTAGATCCACTGTGAATGTGTACATGTCTCCTACAGCATATACTGTCCCCTTTAAAACAAATAGATGAGCATACTTTGGAAATTAATAAACTTTGATTTACAGTGGGCGTTCTAGCCAAACTGTGATTTGTGTTACATTTCTAGTTAATGAAGATGTAAAATTGATAAATGTATTAAATGGGTTCTGTTATTCTGCAATCAAAAGTCCCAGTTTTTCTTGAATGCCCCTTGTAGAATAGGCTAAGATGCCTATAACAGGCCATGCTGCTATTGGAACATAATTAACAATAGGAAAGTTTGATGAACCCAACGTTATTTATTTTTAAAACAGCATGTCCTGAAGTGTGTTATTTCACTTGCCATTTATATTTTGTAATTTACTTAATTCTAATTTATTATAATTACTAATGACAGACACATTATGCAGTATTTATACATGTGGTATTAATGTTCCACAAAACCACCAATCACAATAGAAAATTCAGGTGCACTTTCAAATTAAAGATATTAATGATTTTACTAGACTCAAGGCTGGATTAATTATTGAAATCAAAAGCAAAATCAATGTGACCGATCCAGTAACCTAGAACTATTACTGTAAAATGAATGTTATTTAGATTTTACTATTTACATCAGCAAAAAAATTTTTATTTTTTCTTAAACATGTGTATTATGTGTGTAGCATACTGTATGTACTAAATGTATTCAGGCATAGTCTGAAAAATCTCCTTAACTTACCTTTGTGTCTTTGCTTGTCATGATGTTTATGGACAGAAAAAAAACAAAAACAAAGAATATACCAAAAAATAAAATAGACTAAAAATCAAAAAAGCTGTCCAATTGCTTCACATTTTAGTCCTCCATTTTACTACCTGAGTTTGGTGGTGGGTTTATATAGCTGAGATTCTTATGATGTCCATGCGTAGTATTTATCACACTGGAGAGAAATGAACATAAGTAACTAATAATATTTATCTGTTTCTTGTGTTTGTGTAGTCAGTTTGGGAATTATGTATAATGGCAAACTATTCACAAGATTGCCATTATTGTAATTACTGAATTGATGTTGTGTGCCTAATTTCTAAATGCTTTCAGGACCGAAATACACCATGATTACAATTGAGCAACAGAGCATTATTATGATGTGACGTGAATGTTTTTGCACACATGACATTTATCACACGAGCTCTAATTAAGCATCACTTTGGGCTTGTCTCGTAAACAGAATGGAATGCTCAGTGTAGCAGAGTGATGTGAGTCATTTCTAAAGTGGGTTATGCTAGAGCTTTTATTCTGAAAATAATCTTTTTGGGTGGCAACCATTTTGTTATCTTGTCACTATGGTTGTTTATGAAATAGGAGAAATGTTGTTAATAATAAACCACAAAAAGCATACAGTATTCAGCATGGTGATGGGGCTTGAACCCTGACCCTGAGTCTTAACCATTGAGCCAGCAATGCCCAAGTGGCGCTACTGCCCCTGTGGTAAAAAGCAAAAAGTGGCAGCATTAAAATGTCACAGGTCAGAAAAAAAAAAATTCTGTTAATTTTTTTATTTAGCGACAACTGAATAGCTTACTTTTTTAATTTGTTGCTGTTATCAGTTATTAGTTGTCCATTGACTGTGTGGCTTGTAGATGTCTTACATCTAAACAAATTAGCCCAGAAAAACAATCATCACTCTTGAACATATCCTCAGAAATAATTTTTTTAATGCATCAAAAGTGCATCTTTTTGCATGATAAGATATACGTACAGTATATGCAGTCCACTTTGGCTCATTATATTAAATTACTTTAATTAGCCAGTGTCAGATAGCTCATACTCCACATAACACAATTGTTAAATGTACTATAAAAATAAACATTTTTTGAAAATGAATTAAATTAAATTGAATTGAATTGAAGAGGTGGAATGAATGTCCAGCTGGCTGTATCTCTGCAACTCCAGCTCTAAAATTCACAGACTGTGCAAATTCAATTAATAAATGCTACCCTGTTGTGCACTAGTAATACCCTGCAGCTGAATTAGGAAAAAACCTGAAACTATCTCAAACACTTTTTACAGGTGGGATTTAATAAACACATTAAGCAAGGCTTATTCATTTACATATCTTGATATTTTTATATCAAACATGATATTGCAATGTGGCATAAGAAGGGGCATTTGGAAGCCACAATAAAATTTAGAATTAAAAATAATAATAGTGGCCAGTTTATCAGGTACAGTTATCTAACCTGCCCCACAAAGCAACCTCTTTGAAGACATGGTTTGCCAAGTGTGGTATAAACATCCTTTTGGTGTGAACTGAAAGGCTGACAGAACCCCAGGCTTTCGCACCCAAAAAGAGTGCCTGACCTCACTAATGCTCACAGTTGGGGCTAAATAATCACAAATCTCTCATCCACTCTTCTGGAAAGGGTTTGTGGAGTGGAGGATATGGACTCCATCTAGAACAGGATGTATAAAAAACATCCCAGTGAGAAACGCCTAGAGTAGAAAGCAATGTTCTTTTAGAATGGGGACGCACTGATCAGGGAAGGAAGCATTTAATGTTATTTTTGTGGTAGACTGGACTGGAAAGTCGGCTTTAAAGGACAGGGAAGCTGAGGAATGGCGCTGAGGCAACCTGCAGAACTCCAACTAGATGCTGAGTGGTACTGAGAGGTAAAAGCATGTGGAAGTACTGGATCAAATAGACAGAGTTTAAGGCAGAACAAGTCAAGACAAGATTAGGAAAGGAAGTTTTAAGGAAGGTTGGTCAGGAAAATCGGTTTTAAGAAGCCAAGATGGTGAGTGACAATGGGACCTACAATTGGTGATAATGTAAATAACTTACTGGATTCCAACCGCCGTTAAACAAAAACAAAGAAGATGAAGACACGCCTGTGAAGGAACTACCTGTGCAAACACACAAACTTGTGGAAACACACAAACAGAATGCCTGTTTTTATATAGATTTGGTTTATCATTTTATCCTGGACAGTGTCAGGGATTCACCCTGAATGGGAGACCAGTCAATCACAGGGCACAACACCTACACTCATTTACACCTGGGGCATTTTATTATAGCTAATCAACCAACTGGTATGTTTTTTTATGAGGGAAAGAAAACACACCCACAGAACAGTGAGTCTGTGCCACATACTCTAAATAAAGCAGCCTCGCGCAATTCTGATGTAACTATACCAAATGATTTGTCTGGGTGTTGTGTACTACTGGCAGAAGCAGCATGTGTGCATACACACAGTGTACACCCTAGAGTGCATACTAAAAAGATCCTCAGACGCTGTGTAGTACAGCAGTACACGCCTTCTCTTCCCACCTACCTCACGCGTAGGCCACTTCCGGTACCCAGTTCACAGGCTTGTACGGCGGGCTTTCCCTTAGATTATGAATTATATACGATAGGTCGCTTAATATTTCCACCAAGTTTTACGGTGCGATTGTTTTAAATAACAAAAACAAGCCCTGGTCTATTTGAGTTGGCAGAGAGAGGGGAGCCTGCGCCTTGCCAGGCATAAAGCAGCGTGGCAACATGAAGCTAACAGACAATGTGCTGCGGAGTTTCAGGGTCGCCAAGGTTTTCCGAGAGAATTCGGACAAAATCAACTGCTTTGACTTCAGTTCAAATGGCGAAACGGTAATATCGAGCAGCGACGACGACTCTATTGTCTTATACGACTGCCAGGAGGGGAAGTAAGTGAACATGGGTTTGTTTTTAATTATGAACAGCGTTGGGGCCTGACGGTTTGAAAAGCCTCGGCCTCGAGTTCTGTACTGTCCGCCCCGCTGGCTCATCACACAGCTTCCGCTATTAGGCGAGGTGCAGGGAGAAAATGGTACAAGAAATTGTGCCAGGGTGAATTTGGCCAGGCATCGCTGCAAAAACTCTGATGTCTAAAAAGCATATTTCTTTTAGTATCATCGCCAGCCAAAATTCTAATAACCTGGGCTGTTAGCATATGGGGCTAAGGTTAGCGCTTCTTCTTCGGCGCCTTTCCTCCACCGCAGCATCTGGGTTTAATTTTCAATTCATCCCGGCCATGAGTCTGCCTTAATGATCATGAATGCAAGTAGATTCTGGATTTTTTTCGGTTTATTTATTTATTTTAGATACATTAAATGGCACCTTTTTGCATCGATTTGTTCAATTGTATTATTGATATATTATTCATTTAATTTATTTAACTGTCATCGTGTATTTCAATATAAAATCATATTAACAAATTCCTCATACAGGTTATTTTTTTATATATACTGTGTCTATGCACATATCCAAATACACATGTTTATACATATGTTACCTCACAGTATGGTGTAAAAGTTGATGACGCTGCCTACTGCAGATTTGTTGAGTAACGCCTGTGGCAGGCTAAACCGAATTTCTGTTTATAATAAGTTGAAATTTATATCTTAAAACTGACTTTGCAGTAAATAACATGCTTTTGCTTAAGTGGGCGGATCTGCATTTAAGAATTTGTGAAGATTGTGGACAAAAATCATCAAATCAAATTTAATTGTCACATGCACAACTGTACACGATATGATAAGGGAATATTGATATGAAAAAAATAAAGTAGAAGGGTTCCCTACAGAATAAATCCATTGTGAAGAGTTGTAATTTAATGACCGAAAATCATTATTTCTGCCTGTGGTGCTTTCTTTTAAATGCTTTATTTTAAATGAGTTTATAAAACATGACTTTACAAAAAAACCGAAAAAGTAATAGTGTAGAAAGTAAATTCTGGGGGGGAGGACACGGGATAAAGAATATCAGCAACTTAACATTTGCATAACTGCATAACATCAGGATAATATCATCACTTCAGAATTTTTTTAAAACCTAGTCTTTGTTCTTGTAATTTACCTGTTTAGAGGTGCTTATTAGTGAAAAGAAGCTATTAGTAAAACTATATTTACCTAATGTTGTTTTTACACGTTTCTTTTCCTGTAACACAGACCCAAGCGAACTCTCTACAGTAAGAAATATGGTGTGGATCTCATCAGATACACACACGCCGCCAATACAGTTGTCTACAGCTCCAACAAGATTGATGGTAAGCTTATTTCATTAAAGCCAAATGCATTCAAGTTGACTTTGAAGCATGTTTAATAATGGGATATAATAATGTAACTTACAATAATGTGACCGAACCAGTTATACTTAAGATTTTTCTGTGCTTCACAATCAACTTTGAAATGTATTAACATGGAAATTTAAATTATTAAGCCCAATGATTTCATATGGTAAAAATGAGAAAAAAAATGTTTAGTTGATAATTTTTAAATTGATTATTCTTAGTAATAACAGGTATTATTCAGTGTTGTAGAATTGCTAACCGTGATAAAGAGAAATGTGTCACATTATGATGGTAAGGAAGCTGTATATCTCCGTCACCCATGAATGTTGATTACATGTTGGGATTGATTGTCTCACAATGCTCGCTTTTCATGCAGGGAGGCCTGTCTGTGCCCGCTCTGGGTTGAGGTAGTTGTTTGTACAGTTTGAGGGTCTGTGATTCTGCCCTTTCAAGGAGCTAACTGTACAGACTACTGCCTTGCCCAGGGTGGTGCCCGCTCATCTCAGACTCTTGCCTGGACATCTGCACCAATTCAAACGTAGTAGTAGTTCCTCTGGTTTGATTTAATTAACTGGATTTAATTTAATTACGTTCCACAAGTGGCAGTATTTCTTGGCGCGACCCGATTTATAAAATGTGGTTTTCAATCATAAGCAATCATGATGTATGATTGTTAGAATAGTGTAACGTTTAGATATCTCTGATGGACTTTCACATGATTGCCAGTTATTTGGGAGTAAATTTTGTAATTCTGACTGCCCTCACCTTTGCTGTTTTATTGCAGATACAATACGGTACTTGTCTCTTCATGACAATAAGTACATTCGTTACTTTCCTGGGCACAATAAGAGGTAAGGAATTTTAACATGTTGCTTATGCAGCATTGATTTTGAACTATCAATGTTTAGGCTGGCATTTAATTTTTAAAGGTCATATTTGTTTTTGTCTTGTTGAGCTCATGGCTTTTGTCTTGAATTAATCAGGGTTGTTGCTCTGTCCATGTCCCCTGTTGATGACACATTCATCTCTGGCTCCTTGGATAAAACAATCCGGCTATGGGATCTTCGCTCTCCCAATTGTCAGGTAAGCCATAGGCTGGTTGTTTGCTATTGCTCTACAGATGTTTTATAATTTTGGAGCTTGATATCAAAAATCATCTCTTTTGTCACAGGGTCTAATGCATCTTCAGGGGAAGCCAGTGTGTTCATTTGATCCCGAGGGTCTGATATTTGCTGCAGGAGTTAATTCAGAGATGGTCAAACTCTATGACTTGCGTTCATTCGATAAGGTAAGAGACTAGTGTAAAAAGATTCACCTTCTGTGTGGGTTGATGTTTTAATGCACAACTGATTTGCCAGTTTAAAATGTAATTAGTCACAAGGGTATCCATGTGCAATGCTTTAGCCATGTCAAGAATGACCAAATCTGCTTTTGCATTTATTTAAATATAAACTTTTCCATTTAACCCTTATGAGTGCTAGGAGCATCAGCTTCATGTTCAGATCTTTGGTTGCAGCTTTTAGCAACATGTGTACCAAACAGTTCTGTGCAGTTCTAGTGTGCTCTTGCAGATAGTTTTATAGTCTCAATGTCTTCTTTTAGGGCCCATTTGCTACATTTAAGCTGCAGTACGAGCGTTCATGCGAGTGGACCGGCCTGAAGTTCAGTAATGATGGTAAACTCATTTTGATCGCCAGCAATGGTGGAACACTTAGGCTGCTCGATGCTTTCAAAGGGGCTGTGCTACATTCATTTTCGGTAAGATTGTTGTGATTTACTGAAGGCAGCCTCTTCCAATGATAAATAAATTTTAAAAATTACAAATATTACAAATATTTGTCTTCTGATGTTTGTATTCTGATTTTTTTTGTAGCTTAATTATAACTCAAAGATTATAGTTGCAAATACATGTTATAAACCAGGATTTTTTTTACGGTCCGTTTTACATTTGACCAAAAAAAGGATGCCTTGATTTAAAGTGTAATCTACCACTTTTACAAATATGGGAAATTATTAAAAATTCTTTAGTCTAGTTTGCTAGTCTTGATTTAATGTGGAAAATGCAAGTGGGTGCATGTGCGTACTTTATTCATGACTGATTTTGTGTCTGTGCCACTGCATTTTGACTGTTAATATTATCATTTTACTGTTAATATATTTATTATACGCACAAATACATTTTATGTTTATGAAAAAGTTTGGGATTTGTATTTTTCTTTATCTTTTAAAGTCATTTTAAGCCTTTTAGTCTTATTTCTGCTTTGCAGGGCTACAACAACAGTAAAGGTGTGGTTCTGGAAGCCTCCTTCACCCCAGACTCTCAGTTTGTCATGATTGGTGAGTCCAAACCAAAGTAAGTACTTGCCTATTTTGGAAAAATACATCCAATTTATATGTTTGTTTGTTTTTTTGTGTAGGTTCGGAGGATGGGAAAATCCACGTGTGGAATGCAGAGAGTGGAATGAAAGTAGCAGTGTTGGATGGGAAACACACAGGACCCGTCACCTGCCTACAGTTTAACCCCAAGTTCATGACCTTTGCCAGCGCCTGTTCTAACATGGTGAGATGATGTTCTAGGGGTACTAAATCACAACCTGAGATCATGGTCTTTTGACCTCTTAATTTTAAAGGATATTTGAAACAAGTAGCTGAGAGAATGTGTGTTTGTCAAAGAAAAATTCATGAACATCAGATTTAGTTGTTTACGTTATTTCAATGGTGTGGCATAATGTTTTTTTTTTTTTCCTTAGGAGTAGCAGAATTGCTGCTTCTTTTTACTTGGAACTACAGGTTCCGCCCCAAGCTAAAACATACATTGTTCCCATTTTGCAGGCTAATCATAAGTAGCATCTTTCAAAAATATTATGATATAATCGTTATTTCCTTCATAAATGTTTTATAATTTAGCCACATAAAGGGCACTGTCCTCCTTATTGTAATGTCAAACTTATAGTGAATATTAGGTTTACTTCAGTATGAAAAATAAATATATGCCATTTTCCCTGCACTATTTCACTATAAGTGTGTACTTAACTCAGTTGTCATATTCTGATATTTGATGCAGCTTGCATTTTTGTACCCAGCGTTTTATTTTTTTTATCTTAATTTATTTTATTATTAGAACCATATACCTATAACCTTAAGTACTTTACATTACTCCTAGCAAGGTAGGGCACTTAATATCTATGTATCTTCAGTAGGTGTTTGACTTGTTTTTGCTTCCTTACCTCCACAGGCATTCTGGTTACCAACAATAGATGACTGATGAAGAAGCTGTGCACTGAAGAATTTGTCTGTTTGACTGTTTTTGTGATCCAGCAGATGTCAGCATTTGCACTGCCTCTGGATCACTGGGACTGCTTTTTGTGGACTGTAAATAGGCTGACCCTGAGGCCATATTGTTGCTTTTTTTCCATTTTATACCTCTATCATTAAATCATGTCCTTTTTGTAAATTTGGTGTTATCAGTGCTGTGCATTCATTTAAGATTTTGTTTGCCCTCAAACGGGTCTTGGGTAAGGGTTTTGGTTTGTGTCAGAAATGAGTGCGGTCAGGAGAACTGTTTTGTGAGACATGTGCTCAATAAATATTTATGAACACTAGCGGAATAAACAATCCGAATGTTGGTTTTGGAAACTATGTTCTAGACCAAAATGGCTAAAACTTAATTGGATAAAGAAATGGCAAAAAGTATTATGATTATTTCTCTTAACTGAGCCGTGGTAATAATAATTCTGATGTCATAATTCTAATAGTCTGGTGTGTAAATTAGCCAGCAAGGTGTATTCCCAGATACTCCTCTATCATTACTGGTGAATTAACAGTGGGACCTACACTGATTTCTAAACAAAGTTGATCACATATCAATCTGGGTAAATTCTGTGGTTTTGTCAAATCATTGCTTTAGGACTCAAAAATCATGTGCATCCCTAATGTTTAACTCGTGCTAAAGATTATAATCTTTATTCTCCTTTCTTACTGAATCGATTTATAAAACCAGGAGTACACTGCCCAAAAAAATATTTTTATATAAATATGCAGACTTCGTACTGCAAATTCATCACCATGTTTTAAACTTCTATACAATTTCTGCTGAAGTTGTAGATTGTAATATGGTGTTATTTTAAATAAGTGGCACACCATTGTTTTCTCCCAGTGCTGGCTCATTTTTCATCGTTCATGTTTTATGATTACAGGAAGTGGTGAAAATTGTCCAAAGTATGAATTTGTAATAAATGTCCAGACATTAAAAAAAAAAAAACTTTGAAGAAAGCAATATTATGAAATGCATTAAAGTTATATTCAAATTTTTTTTGTTGTGCTTAGCAGTTCTGCTCAGGGGGGACATTTCGAGTTCATCTTTCAAGGGCATTTAATAGTAAAAAAGAAATTGAGAGGTAATAAATATGAGGGACAACCAAGGCTTTGTGGTTGGCATCAAAAACAAAATAGCAAGAGCTTATTTTTATCATAACTTTTTTTTGAGACGTTCATTTTAAAGTGACCTTACATACAAGTCAAACCGGAACTTTTGATTGTGCAGGGTAGAATAACAGTTATGAGAGTTAAAACTGCCTTTGTTTCACTAAATAATTCCCACAGATGTATGGCCTTTATTTAAAGTGTTTGCACTATTCAAATATTTTACTGCAGCTCGGATAAACGGTGATCTACAAGTTGAATCTTTACAACAGTTAGTTCTGGCCAAGCTATCTAATTGGACAGAAGTATTTGCATGAGTGACTGTAACAGCCCTGAGATGTTTAATTATGTCACTCTGCGTCCCAAGTGTTGTCTAAATGTTAATTACACTAACTCTTGGACGCAGCATGGGTACAGTTCACAGTACTGAAGAGAGAGCAGTTACATGCCAAAACCCACTTTCAAAAGCAGTCTCAGACACATTTTAGCATGAAAACACATCTGATATTATTTTAAGCAACACTTTGGCTGCTCAATAATTTTTTCTAAAATGTTCTGAATTGCCTCAGTGTTGTTTTCTTTGCATCTAAGGTGATTTACAAAGCTATCGAGCTTTTTACACAAGGCTGAATCGAAAGTCTCTTTTTAAACTCTTATCTTTTCTTCGTGTGTTGTACAAGTGATTGTACACCTTAGCACACTAGCTTTACATTTAATGCTATTTGGAATTTTAACCTGGAACATAGAAATTAACACATTCTGCATTAGAATATCAGTCAAAATATAAAGTGAAACTGTAACCTCTCGCAGCCGGAGGTCTAGAGAGAGCTGATTGGCCGAGCTCTCTCAGAGGGGAGGGATGAGAGCTACTTTGTGCTCCCACATTAATCGCGGCTCTACAGCCAAACAGGGGCGTCTGTGAGCTCACGCAAGCGGAAGGAGCGGATAGCGCTGTCCTCCGAGTGCCCCTAAAGGTTTTTTTTTTTTTTTTTTATTGAACAAAAACTGTATAAAAATATACATTTATAATAGCATCATAAAGTTGTGTAAACGTTGATCAAAAAAAAGGCACATATTAATTACACAAAAAAATAAGTATCGAAACAAGGAAATAATAAAAAAATATATAACCAAATAAATAAATAAATAATCAAAATAATAAAAAAAAGAAATGAAAAAAAAAGTGAAAAAGGGTCTCTTTATTCTTCTTCTGATAAACCAAATTCTCTTATTATTTCAACAAGTTTCTTGGCCTTTTTACCTTTCATATGTTCCAACGATGGAACATAATTGCAAATAAAATTCTTTTTAAAGACTGAAAAATAAGGTTTAGTTTTTATACACTTGCATTTATGAATAAAAAATTTGCCTAAAATCAGCATTATATTGATGAGAAAGTTATTATTCTTATCATCCAGTAGTATTCCAAATATAATGTGTTTTCTTTCAAAAGCGGGCAGTGATTGTATCTTTGGCTCCAACCAATAAGACATGTTTTCCCAAAAGATAGCAGAGTACTCACAAGAAAAGAAAAGGTGATCAGTAGTCTCAATGTCAACTTTACAGAAAGTACAAGCATTTTGTTCAAAATTAAACTGGTGTCTTAAAAACTCAGATGATGGATAAATACCATTAAATATTTTGAAATGGGTTTCCTTTGCTTTAGGAGCCACTGGAAAGGCAATATATTGTGTTTGTAGTATTTTAACGGTTGGTTTATCATAAGTTTGTAAAATATTGTTATAATATAACGATGTTGGATATATTAGAAAATTTAAACAAGAGCGGATGACTTTGTTGGGAAGCGTTGCTTTAAGGTTATTAAAAAGAAGTCATGGGAGATCACATGAACCATCTGAGATGTCGGTAAAGCTGTTTTGTACAAGGTTTATAAAACTTTTTGGAATAGCTTTTAATACACGTTCAACTTTGGATAGAAATAAGTACATCCGACCGAGTTTTTGTCTTTACAAACTACAAGTTCAAAACAAATGTGCAGTTTCTACATCACCAATCAACGGAGCGCTCGAGCTCCCTGACGTTAAATAAAATGAGCCTTTCAGCGCATGCGCGCTCTTTAATACCAGCTGTGCGTGTGCGTGCCATTCAGGTCTGTCCTGCGTGTCAGGTGTAGAGCCTCACATGTGAAGGTCTGTGTACATTTCTGTCGCCGTGCAGGAAGTTTGTTCATAACTTTATTTATGATGACTTATGACTATTGAAGACCCAGGAGAAAATGGATCATTCAGGTGAGCACTGGATACATGTAAAAGACTGATTACTCAGTGATGTAGTCACTGTTAAACCAAGACTGCACTTAGTGTGTTCATTAGGTTACTCAGGCTAATCAACACAAATACAGTTCTGGGACAGATTTTTAACCAGAAGTAGTTTCTGCAAATCAAACTTTCTTCACTTTATTGTGGGCTTGGTTTTATTCCATAGTGCAGAACCTGCATTTGCTTCTCTCATTAATTTGCTACACTTTCCTACAAGCTAGGATTGCCCTTTCATTTTCTCTGGGAATATTTTCAGTCAAGGCTGAAGACCTCACTGTTTCATTGAGGTAATGATTAATAAAGATGACATTTTTGATGCAGTAGGTTTCACCCTGACCTCAGTGTACGATCAATACTTCACTTACTGTTTTAGCTTCACTGTGACTTTGGACTGAAAATAATCCACGCAGCCTACCCTCTGTAGTTAGAAGTTTACCACTGGAGCTGATCAGAGATGTTCTACCTAGCTCATAAGGAGCATAAAATTTTAAATTAAAGTGAAAATTTACATTTCTTCGCATGTCCCAGTTAAGAAGCTGGGGTCAGAGCACAGACAGGGTTAAAAGGCTTGTTTAAAGGCTCGACAGAGGACGCCTGGTGGTGCTGGGACTTCTTGATCAGTAACCTAGGAACTAGCCTTAACCGTCTGGGCCACCACTGTCCATTTAAATTGCACTAAGAAGCACTACTACATTGCCTGTTGCTAGACTTTAGGTTATTCTTCAAAATGTGAGAGAATAATACTTTTAACGTTACTACTGGCTAGGAACAGGTAGTATTAGAATTATATATACAGTGTGTGTGTATAGAGTGTGTGTGTGTGTGTGTGTATGTATATATATATATATATATATATATAAAATATAAAATATAGTGTGTATATATGTATGTATGTGTGTA
>JAOVVB010000016.1:14598032-14630528 GCA_028570985.1 Heterobranchus longifilis | reverse complement strand
CTTTAACACATGAGTCAGATTTGGTGAAATGTTACTTTAAAACTCTACACACAGATCCCTACATTTTTCAGTGCTTACACCATGTGGTCATTTAGAAAGCACTAGCATTCAATAGGGAAAGTTCTGGAATTTGTCTGGGTGTGTTTTTAATCAATAATAGCAGGCAGCAGTTACTGTCACAAGTGAAAGTGAAAGTATCTAGCAGTCTTTAATGGGCGGGGGAGGAGGGGGGTTACTGAGATGTGCAGCAACCAATCAGAAGAGTGGAATGAACGGATTGGTTGACATAATGGAACATGAGCCAACCAACCAGAAGCAGCAAGCAATAGATGGAACCACTAAGAAACCTGAAATAAGAGAAAAAGGCAACAGACAAAAAACAACAACCACCCAATAATGTACTGGAATGTAACAGACAGAGAACTTTATGTCCGTGTTCACCTCATCCAGGCCATGGAAGAAGCCTGCCTAGACATATCAGTAGAAAGGATTTTACCCCTGCTGCCTGGCAGGGGCCACTATAGCCTGTGATGTGGATACGATTCTCTGGCCTGACCCGGACCAAAGACAGGATGCTGAGGTGGAATAATGTTTTTGGTGTGTGTTGTATTGTATAGTAGATGAATAAACATGTGCCACTGTATATACATTGGTTGTGTCTTTTGTGTTCATCATATGAAAAGGTTTTTGAGGAGAAGAACCACAAGCAACATAACTTGCCAGTTTTGGAAATATTGTTTTTAATTTATTGAACCAATCTGTAAGAATATGTTGAAGTGTGTTTTTGAGGCCCTGTGTGTGATGTCTGTGGGCAAAGTTTGGTTTTTCAGCAAGAGTGAATGGTTTTAAGTGTAGAGCTTCATTTTGACCTGAAAATACGATGTTTGGAAAATTAGGTGAGACATAATGGATTTGTGTTTACTGTTTTGAGAATACGAAGCATAGTTTCAAGAAATGTGTTTAAGCAATCAAGGAAAAACTATAAAGCTAAATTGTAGCATATACTTGATCTTTAGTACAGGTTAAACAGAATTCCTATTTTTTAGCAACTATAAAATTTCAAGTGAAATATACTTTGAGGTAACTTGACATTTTCTGCATTCATCTTGAAGTTGACTTTATTTCAGAAGTAACCCAGTTTACTTGTTAAAACGATGTAAATCGATTGCCTTAAAAAAAAACAAGTAAGCATTACTCCAACAACTTGAGTGCATCAATTGTTTATTATAAAACACTGAGAAGTGGTTCGCAGTTTCACAAGGAATACGCTTACACCTTGACAAATACTCTAAGGCAGTGATTGTATCTTTAGCTCCAACCAATGAGTACAAGTTGTGCTTTCCTGATATAATGCACACGTTTTTTCCATATGAAGTTAAAATTAATTTGGTTGATAGTCTTAATGGCTTTATTAGAAATAGAAAGGCAAGATGCAGGATAGATGCATCTAGACAGACTTTCCATTTTAGTTTAGCTCTAAATAAACTCTACCAAAAATAGATAAATCCATCTGCATCCATACAGTACCTCAGGTCTATTTTTTCGCACTCATTCCATCTATCCCAGAAATTTTGCTTCTCCATCTTGATCTCATCTTTAGACATGTGTATGCCTAAATATTTAACATTTGATTTAATTGGAATGTTATATGCAGTTGTAAGATGACATTCGTGTATGGTAATAATTTCACATTTTTCAATATTAAGTTTTAAGCCCGAAAATTTGGAAAAGTAATCAACTATCTCAATTGCTTTAGGGATCTGATCAATGTTTTAAAAAAAATAATGTTGTATCGTCAGCTAACTGACTAATCACAATTTCCTGACCAAACACATTCAATTTCTCAATTTTTGAATTTTTGATAAGGAGGGCCAACATCTCGGTAGCCAAAATAAATAGTGAAGGTGAGATGGGGCAGCCTTGTTTAACTCCTCTTTTGATATCAAATCTGGGTGAAGTACCCGTTGGTAGGGCAACTGAGCTATTAGTGTTTGTGTAGAATAGCTTAATAACTTTACAAAAATTCCCGCCAAACCCATATTTTTGCAAACATTTAAAAATAAAGAAGTGCTCTAACATATCAAAAGCTTTATAAAAATCTAAAAATAAAATAACCCCATCATCTTCAATTTCTTGGTTATATTCTAATAAGTCCAAAACCAGCCGTATAAGTGCCCCCAAAGGTGCGTGAGCCAGCATTTCGAAAAGATGCGGTCGGCTGGAGTCTTCGGCCCCTCGACTGAGTGGTAGTAGTAGCCTTAAGCCTTAGCTTAGCTTATATATATAAAGAGAAACTTTGGAGAAACCCTTCATGTTTAAAGGAATCCTCCATGTTTTATTCTCCTCACCTTTTGGCACCATAGTATCAGTAAGTATTTAAATCTAAATTAAATTCTGTTAATTACACTAACTATTAGTCATCAGCAGAAGGATGTGTGTTGTCAGAGCAAAATAACAGGTAAAATAGACAAACAAATCATAATCGGTTGATCTTAAATAGTGTTTGTGGAACTGTTATATAAAAGCAATATCACACTCAAGGTACTGTGGCCTTGTGAAAACAACTGCATCACCGCTGTGCTGATATCCAGCACAATAGCGCGACCTTAAGTGTGATTATAGCAGGTAGTATATGAAACCCATTATATGATTCATTATAGGATAAATCTGGGAAACTATTGATGATTGTATGTTAATTATTTAGATGAATATGTAAATTGTGGTGATTTTTTAAAAAAGAATTTCAGTAATTTATTGGAAATAGTCATTTTAAATCCAGCCTGTTGTACTCAAAGATGGATGCAAAACCTGTACGACTGTTTTGCAGTAAATGGGAAATTCGATAATATAATTGAGTACCGCCCCACAAGTCAACAGTGTTATCATGTTTCTATTTCAGAGTAATGCTTAATGTTACATGGTTATGAATATGAGATCAACCTTCAGTGGATCTCAGGTGAGCTCTCTCTTTAGCGCCTCCTCTCTGATTGCTCACTGTACGTCACGTCTGCTGGCTCTGTTACCCAAGACCAGACACACCGAGCCTGTGACTGCTAAATTTGGGGACAACAGGATCAGGTTCCTTCTGCCCAGCTCACCCAATCCTGCCCTAGTTACAAGACCCCTCTCCCTCAGTCACACACACTACTCTCTCATGCTGTAAACGTGAAACACTCTTGCTTCCTACCGGTCTCTGGAGAGAAGTTTGAGAAGGTCTCGTTCTAATTCTTACATTTGCTTCCTGTTGAGATCTTTAGGGTGGCCTTCACCTGACTCCACAGTTTTCTTCTTGTACACACGTGTAGCTTTTTGGCGGGTAGAACTGCTGACCCGCCATGTTTCTGGTTTTGGTGGTGACCGATGAGTTGAGGCAGCTCCTGGCCAGGGCACGGAGCGGGACTGGGCGTCTAATCCAGGTGTTGATTCGAAACGGTGAGTGAGCTGTGTAGGTAGAATGAATAATTACCTTGAACCCTAGCAGTTAAGTACAATCTCCAACGGGGTAATGTGGTTTAAGCTACCAGTCAATTTTACATCTACAACTTTAATCAAATACTTATCAATAAGGTGAAGGTAATGATTGTTTTTCTTTTAATGTCAGTTTCATGTTATGTAAGTAACTTCTATATTTTATTACTTATGATAAACAAGGTGAACATTTTTAAAAGACTGACTTTAAAGTTGGTCTCTGAGAGATGGTAAAATGCCAAGTCCTAAATTAAACTATTTATCTATTCATCATGTTGTACAACTGAAAAATGTATTGTATATGTGTCGGGGGCAGATTTATGTATTACATTTTTTTTTTTACTGATTATAGTTTCTGTCTTATGTTATGGTGGCATGTTCTTGAGTTCAGCCTTTCAGTAAGCATGACAGCGCACATTCCAACACATACACACATACCATTTAAATAAGTCTATAATAATTCGTTTTATTTATAAGTGCCTTACAAGCCCCCAAGGACACTTTACATTAAACATAAAAGGTAAGAAACTAAAAAGAGCATTTAATAAAGAACTGAGAATAAAATCATTAAATATCAAATAATTGACAATTAAGATCTGCAAGATTAAATATATATCGATATGTAGAAGTCAAACACTAATATAATTAATAAAATAAATAAATGAATAAATAAATTTATATAAAATAGCCATTTAAAAAGTTGATAAGATAATTTAAAATGATGAGTATTGGCAGTTTTTAAGTAATTCCATTAATAAGGCCTAAAAAAAAAGTCTTAACCGTGTTCAATCAACCCAATCTACTAGCCCGAGATGAAAAATAAAGGACTATAGTATGATTAGTTAATATACAGTCAATTGATTAATAACAACGCACTTAATTTTTTTTCACTGTCATGACTTTGAGTGTGTTTTTTTTATTTCTTGTTTACTTGTTTGGTTTCTACAGCCAAGATGATGGAATTTGTAGTAAGGGACAATCATATATCAGTGTAGTTAGATTGTGTAAGGTCAGGTCAGGTGACACAACAGATGACACTGAGGTGGACATGTCCAAAACGGATTTATTCCATACTAGAGTCTGCACAGCAAGATCAAATGACCGTGTCCTCTGTGTGCCTGGGTTTGTGGCAACTACAGTAAAATCCCAAATGATAAAAAAATTACGTGGTCCATTTTCTGAGAGAGTTACTGAAGTCATCCTCTTTGAGTCACATGTGGCAAATGTGTCTTTTCATCCACTGATTTAGGTGGATAATCAAGAATGTGAATGTCTAACACCAGAGGGCCTTCTGTGTGTGTGTGTCTGTGTGTGTATTCAGGTGAAGAGCCAATCAAGTAGAGTATAAGCAAATAAAATGTCTTTCTGGCTGAATGCTGTGTGTTAGACTTTTCTATTGAGTGCCATTCTGTGTATCGTATACATCATGTGGTATCAATGTTGTGTCCTGAACATTTACTGGACTGATTATATGTCATAGGCCACTATCATATTGCATGGACACCATGATAGTCAGACAATTTATTCAGAATGATCAGATAACTAGGCACTGAAATGCAGGAGGTCTTATCAGACTCAAATGCTTGCCGGTATTGTCCTGCCTTCAGGCAAGTATGACTCAGAACACACTGTCTCTACCATTTTCCTTTGACACACCATGTGATTGTTGGTGTCAGATGTATATATCTGGATTTTTGTTTTTCTGGGTGTTTTGTGTGTGTTGTCTGGGATGTGTTCGTTTGTCACTTGATCTGTGTTGATCTGTTACATGGACTGCCATTTGATGACAGGTAGCTTCAGAGTGATTCAGTAGGAGATTTAGACTGAAACAGTCACAACACTTATGATTTGCTGATCTCTTAAGTCATATGAGTAAATGGTATTTGATTGGCTATGACAGAGTACACTGTTGTTTGGCGTCCATCATATGGGGCTTTGCTTACGTGTGACACAGAGCAGAAAGAATTTCAGGCTCTTTCAGCACCTTGTGTTTGTGTGTGTGTGTGTGTGTGTGTTTATGACATTCTGGGCTTATTCCAAATGATTAATGTAAGAGATGTGCTTGTGCATGGATAACTTTATGAAGGTGTGGGTGCCAGCATGCTCTCATGGGTAAATGAATGGCTAATGGAAAGTATGCATCTGTACCGATAATTGGAATGTGTGCAGGCTTAGAATAGAAGTTGCTGCAAGAGACATTCAGGAAATCCCCCACCAAGGTCACACTTCTGCCTGTGTGCGCATGACATGAACATGTATTGACAGGCTAAAACAGCTCTCTGACTGTGTGCTTAGTCTCTGGTTATTTTAGTGCAAGTGCGTATTCTCTGCAATTTTTTTTTGATGTTTTACATAAAGAGGTATTTGGGACAATACTTGAGAAATTGTTCTTTGTTAATATGCTTAAGTTTTATATTGCTGCATTTATTATGAGTTTTAGTATTGGCAAAATTGAATAGTTGCACATTTACTTAAAAAATATTGAAGGTGTTTTTTTCTCTTATCTAGCCATAGGCTGTACACTACTCATCCTTACAATGTGCTTAGTATTGGATTCAGTTGTTTCAATTTAGCATCTAATTAGGGTCAATGATATCGATGTCACTAGTAATGACCTTCTCATACACAATGTAGAGTAGTTAACAGCTATCCGAGTGCATTTAAACATGCATAAGCCACCACACTAGAGTGTAGAACTGGAGAACAAGAACACCAGCCTTTTTCAACATGCTGTTTGAAATTAAATTGAAGTTAAGGGAAGGTTCACTAATTTTACTATCTACTAACATTAACCGTCTATATTTAACTGAGTTTTCTTTGCTGTTGGGTAGAAGCCTAAACTGTCACTGATATGAGCAGCTAGCAACTAGGTAGGCAGTAAGCGAAGGTTTTTTTATCGTTCATTTAATGACATATTTATTTATTTATTTTATTTTGTCACACTCCGCCTACCATAAAACTGTATAGCTGGTTCACTACAAAAATTATCTTCCAACATTTTAGAAAAATTGTATTGTTTGATGTAAACTGCATACACATTTCACCTATTTTATGGGACCAAAAATTATTTGAGATATTGTATTTTAACATATGAGTCCTACATATAAGTCCAACTGAAGCAATCACATGTAATTTTGAATTCAAACAGTAAAGAGCATTATCCTGTGGACAGGGTTGCGGGCGGCCTGCAGCCTATCTCAGGAGACTTAGGGCATGAGGCGGGGTACACCCTGGACAGGGTGCCAATCCATCACAGGGCACACACACATACACACTATGAGTAATTTGGGAGCGTCAATAATCTGCATGTCCTTGGACTGTTGGAGGAAACCGGAGTACCAAAAGGAAACCCACCAAGCACAGAGAGAACGTGTAAACTCCTTGCACACAAACGCGGGAATCAAACCTGGCTGGGAATTGAACCCGGACCCTAGCGGTGCATGGTGACAGCGCTAACCACTGTGTCACCCAGTAAAGAAATAAATTAAGATATTATGATATCACTTTACACGACTTATTGCGTGCTACTTTGGCTGTAATGGTTTTTCTCTGTGTTTCTATAATGCGGTGGTATGCATACTCCTGTGTATATATTTACACTGCCTGGCCAAAATAAAGTCACCATTTCAGAAGTGTCAAATTATTGGAATGCATCAAGCAAAGAAAACAACTAAGGAGATTTGAAATTACCAACGGAAAAAAAAACAACAGTAAAAAGCATAGTTTAAACCATATGTTTAATAGTGAAATTAAGAGCACACACAATGTGATGAGAACTCACAGGATTGGGACTAAACAGCTGTGTAGGCATAAGAAAACCACTTGTTAGTGAAACTAATCAGAAAAAAGGCCTCAATTTGAAGGCAATGCAATGAATTAGGCTGGCGACCTGAATGTACTGGATGCCCGGGTTATCACATCAATGGATGCATTTCTTTACACTAGGTGTGTGATATGAGCTTTTATTTATTTTATTTCAGAGCAGCTGGTTCTGGGTGCATACCGTGAGCCATCTCAGTCCTGGGACAAAGATTATGACCACTTCCTGCTTCCTCTACTTGACCCCCTGGAGCCTTGCTACATTCTGTATCGCCTTGACTCCCACAATGCACAGGGATACGAGTGGATCTTTGTTTCTTGGTCACCTGACCAGTCTCCAGTGTGTAATATACATTACAATTTTTGTCCAAATATGTTTGACATACTATATATGAGTGAATATATCACAACACTGTTCAGTGCAGACAGTTTTGATCTCAATTATGTGTGAACCTTACTTTAGACCAGACAGAAGATGCTGTATGCTGCCACTCGTGCGACAGTAAAGAAGGAATTTGGCGGAGGACATGTTAAAGATGAGCTGTTTGGTAATGTGGTGGTATGTCCTGTTCATTATTTCATTACTCTATACAGATATCACGAAAGAGACCAAAGCTACTAAAGTCACAACGAGGTTATGATGAATAAGATACGCTATTTTGTGGCGAAAAGTACTATACAGTATGTGGACACCTGACTCAATTTAAATGTCCCATGCAAGTTTTAGTTTTCTTTTGCTGTTATCGTAATCTTCACTCTTAGATTCACTCCATTCTTGTTGAAGTTCACCCCAAAGGTATTCAGTGGGGATGAGGTCAGGGTTCTGTGCAGGACACTCCTCCTTCTTGCAAACCAGCCCTGGCACACTCTTGGCATGTGTATATATAGCTGTGGCAAAAAACATTTGAGAATGACACAAATATTCAATATCCTCTTTAGTGTTTTTAGAACTTTTTGTCTGATCTTACTACGATGTATACCATACTTCAGTATACCATTTACTATGGTATACTGAAGTATAATATCAAGCATCTCATAAGTGTCAGAGGCTTTTATTGCCAATTACAGTACATTGAGTCAATATTTGCAGTGTTGCCCCTTCTTTTTCAAGACCACTGTAATTCAGGGCCACATCCAACATCTGGGCCACATCCTCACTGATGGGAGCTCATTCTTGCTTAATCAATGCTTGGAGTTTGTCATAATTTGTGGGGGTTTTATTTGTCATCCGCCAAAAGTTCTCAATGGGATTAAGGGCTGGGGAGTTTCTTGGCCATGGACCCAAAATGTCTGTTTTGTTCCCCTGACCACTTAGTCATCATGCTGGAAAAAGCATTGTTCGTCACCAAACTGTTGGATGGTTGGAAGAAATCGCTCTCGAAGAATGTTTTTGTACCGTTATTTATTCATGGCTGTGTTCTTAGGCAGAAATTGTAAGTGAGCACATTCTCTTTTGGCAAGGAAGCAACCCCACACATGAATGGTCTCAGGATACTTTACTGTTGGCATGACACAGGACTGATGGTAGTGCTCTGCAGTAGTTACCTGGTTTTACGTACCTGGTTTGACCCAGTGTGTATAAGCATGATTATCTTTATCTTTAAAACATAACATAAAGAAATACCATGAAAAAAAAATAAAGACGTATTTGCACCACAATGATACTGAATAGTTCACAAAATCCAAAGCCAAGCTGGAGTAGACACAAGACATTTGGTCCATCAGAATCTGGCTTTGATATGCATATGTTTTGTGTCATCACCATTAGGAGGATGTATGTCTTCAGGGTTACCTGCGTCATGTATCATCAATCTCCGCTCCTGCTCCTCTCACACATGCTGAGCAGGAGCTGCAGAGAATCAAAACCACAGAGGTGCAAAGTCTTGATTTTTAAATGTATCCATTATTTTAGCTTGTTGAAATAATAACAATGGATTTGTTTACTGCATGTTTTTAGCCTGGACCTATAAGAACATTTTAATTAAACTGTTTTTATTTTGATTGTTCCAGTGCAAAGTTAAGCAGGTGAGTAGCTTTAGGCTCCTGTCCGTGCTTTAGTGGTGTGTGTTCAGTTCACTGTGCACTTTGGAGTGTGAAAGACACAAGAGTTTATGCATGTTAATTGTGTTTTAGTGAAACACTTGATTTGAAGGACAATCTGTTAATTTAATGATAAGAAATTATTTTTAGATTTTAGATATGAACAGTTAGACAGCAGAAAACGGTAAATACCATTTTCATGTTGACAAATTATGTTCCGACACATAAGTTGTCTATAACAAAACAATTAACTTGAAAGTGCTATGTAACCTTAATTTGGAAATGTTTCAAAACATGTTTTGAGCAAAGCATGATACATAGGCACCACATTTTCAAACAAATGCAGACAAGTCAAAATGAGTCAGTCTCATGGTTTCTTCCTGTCACATGGTCAGTGAAGTGAAGATAACTCCTGTTTAACACGCCAGCCTGATGTGACTGTTTAAATGTGTTCACTCGATTTTTGGAGAATATTCAAACCAAGAAAACGCAGTGTCCACTTTTTTACTGCTATTGCAGTCACTTCAGTAGTAATGAATTAAAGGTATGCAATTCTTAATGTATGCTCTATGTTCTGTGAATAAGTGAATGTTATATGAACACCATGTTATATAATTAACAAAGCATTGTGAACCTGCACTATGATAGTGACGTGTATTCAAGTACCAAAGATAAGCTGAAACTGCTTATAATGTTTCTCATGATTTTCTACAATATTTGTAATTAAAAAGGAGTTTGCATACATAAAAAAAATCAATCATCTGCTTCATCTAAATTGCTGCCAACATTTGTGACCCTGTCTGTGAAAACCCAACTGAAGTTATTGTTATTTTATTTAACAAAACATCATGCTTTAATTTGCTCAAATATCTCAAAACTTAAAAAATGGATTTATCTCATTTTGCTATAAAACTGTTCATATGTTTGTTGTATGATATACCAGTCTGATCACAGTGGCGGGGACAATATTTTTACATCCCAAATGATTGGTCAATGCTGTATTCAAAATCAAATAAACACAGTTATATCCTATTTTAAAGTGAATTTGTACTAGTGAAATGTTTGCACGTGTTTGCTAATATATTTGTGCTTGCTTGCTTTATTTATTGGTATTCTTTTAGCCTGCATATATAGTGCACTCTGAATGTAAAGACTGGGCAACAAGCCATGCATATGTTCATTATCATGAGAATGCACCTACATATAGCACAGCATAGTCATACCCTCATTAGAGATTAGTGTGGATGAATGATTTTTACATATTGGTGCTATCTGTGTGTGTTTATCTTCCTTTGCAGGTTATTACAGAGATGAGTGTGGAAACTAAGCCTCAGACCTTACAGGGCCTGGCCTTTCCGCTACAGCCAGAGGCTAAACACGCTTTACAGCAACTTGCTAAGAAACGCATTAATTACATCCAGCTGGTGAGACTGCAACACAGTGGATACACACTTTCTCCATAATGATATTCACACACACTAGTCCACAGATTCCCAGACTGAAAGGGTGTGAATTTACTTACCAGTCTAGTCGGAAGGGTGTGCTTGCGTTTTTAAACAGGAAGTGTTGGAATCATTTCTGCATTTCTGCCAGCTTTGAAAAATGCATAAGGAAATTTGGGGTGTATAACTTGGGGTGGTCTGATAAAGGATGGCGTTACTACAGATTATTTTCCTATTCCAGCCCAACATGCTCTATTTTTTGTATACTATGATGGCATGCTGTGCGCTATTCCTGTCTTTATGCAGACAAGAGCACTGAATCCAGCCTCACACAGACAGCAGCCTGCAAACAGAATTCAGTGCACAAGCAGAAACATCTGGCTACACCGGTTTACAATGTCATATAATTCTGCTAGACGGGAATGATTTTGGTTTATCCCTATTTTTTCTAGTCATGTTTGTAAATTATATTCTAAATTCATATTCTGAATTCTGGGCAGAATTTTTGGGAATACAGTGGGGCAAAGAAGTATTTAGTCAGCCACCAATTGTGCAAGTTCTCCCACTTAAAATGATGAGAGAGGCCTGTAATTTTCATCATAGGTATACCTCAACTATGAGAGACAAAATAAGAAAAAAAATCCAGAAAATCACATTGTAGGATTTTTAAAGAATTTATTTGCAAATTATGGTGGAAAATAAGTATTTGGTCAATAACAAAATTTCATCTTAATACTTTGTCATATACTGTACCCTTTGTTGGCAATGACAGAGGTCAAAGTTTTTTGTCTTCACAAAGTTTTATAGTACTTGTGACTTGTGTCACTTTTATTTTTGAACATCTGTTCTAGTACAGCATGTCTAAAAAAGGAAAAAATAACTTAGCACATACACGCTTATTTAATCTGTTTTGTTGGAATGTGACTCCTAAACCCCCCGGAGCTAATAACCTGGAGCTGCCGGAGGAGTTATTCTAATTTAATGTACATGTTGTTTGTTTGTCCTATGTCAGAGGTTGGACACTGAGAAAGAGACCATTGAGCTGGTGCACACTCGACCCACAGAGACACATGATCTTCGCAGCAGGATTCCTACAGACACACCACGCTATCACTTCTTCCTCTATAAGCACTTGCATGATGGAGTCTACCTGGAGTCTTTTGGTCAGTAGCAATGTCTTTTACAAGGGTTTACTTGCAGTTTCCATGAACATCTGGAATTGAGAATATAGTTGGCTCTGCTCTTATAACTTCACACAGCTTTCATAGCAGCAATATTAGTAAGTAAGTAAGTAAGTATTTAAGTAAATATGATAGCTTAAGTAAGTAAGTAAGTAAGTAAACAAACAAACTACCTAGCAATCAAATAAATTTGGGGCAAAAAAGTTGTCTTACTGTATATGTGACATTTTAGATGGTCACAGTTAATTCAATTACAGCATTAATATTGCTATAATACAGCATCTGGATCTGAGCATGACCAGTTAATATGTTCTGCAAAACCTTCTTTATTTAATAATTTAATTGCTCATTTTTTGTTTGGTCCATGACAGAAATAGTGATTTAAACTGTAGTAAAAACAAAAAACCCTTTAAATGACAGTGTAACGATCCAACTGAGAAAAACATTTTTATCTCTGTATGATAATTCTGAGAGTAAGAGTGGGAGCGTCCTCTCAGCCAGATTTATCCCGTCAAATCCAGATATACAATTGTAACAGCAGCATGAACATACTGTGTTTCTGAGGCAACAAAAGTAATAATAATAACAAAAATTATTACTGTTTACAAAGCACCACAGCTGATAAATCGGAATACCTGCTTCTGTTTTGCCGAAGCTGTGCTAATACTTTATACAAACAGATGCTAATGGTAGCTATGAACTATAAAATGTACTTTTTACTTATATTCTTTCGAGAGAAGTTAGATAAAAACTACAACCGCTATTTTGAACTTTAAAAAAACTGGAGAATCTTGATGTATTTATGTAAAAATTACAGTTTCTAATTGTAAACTCTGCTACATAATATAAATGCCCTATTGTACAGGAAAGTGAGTGTAAATTAGCTGTAGTGTACATTTTGGTAAACTGAGCAAGAATGTATTAATGAATGTACACCCTAGTGTTGATTATTTTGCTTTTATTTCATGCTTCTCTTTCAGTGTTCATCTACTCAATGCCAGGCGATTGCTGTGCTGTGAAAGAGAGGATGCTGTATTCTAGCTGTAAGAGTCGACTGCTGGAGGAGGTGGAGCGAGACTACCATATAGAGCTGGTCAAAAAGGTACAATGGACACTGTGTAACAATCAAACTTGCCCCATTTTTTTATTTCAGAATGATAGAAGCCAGGGATGGATGACTGCATGGCTGAAACTTAAATGTGAAAATCAGCTGGCTCTAAATTTAATAATGAAGTTTATGGACTAGAAAAACCTAGCTGAGTAATTTTAACATTCTGATTGAGTCTAGCTGTTGGAAACAGTGTTGATGTTAATTTATACTTGGACATAAATGATCATAGGCCAAGCATTGCTACTGTTTACCAAATATGTTTTCTTTCTATTCATACTTTTAAATCTACTATGAACTGATAAAGAATAAATATTATAATAGTCTAATTAGGTCTGCGTAGAGTTACCGGTAATTTATATAACAGGAATCAACAATAACAAGATTACATGGAACTGCAAAATCTATAAATAAATGTCAATGTCAAAGTAATACTTTGAGAAACATAATCATTAGTAATCATGGAAGCAATCATATTTGTTAAAATTCTGAACATTTCAGCTGCAAAACACCCATCATTTCACCCTCATTTTTTGGGGGGGGGATGAATCAGCACAAATCAAAAGTTAATGGTAAACCATTCAGATAGAACACACATTCGACTCTAATTGGAAGAACTTGACTGGAAAAACTTGTACCGTAGCTGAATGAATACAAATTCACATATTTGAGCTCTAAAATCTAGTGGAGAGCCATGCCAGGAGATGTGAGATTAAATCTGAAATGGGATGTTTAACAAGTACATATAAAATACAAGTGATGGCCAGATGTCCACAGATTTTGGCCATATTGTGTGGTATGCAGTATATGGTCTACTGTACATATATTTATACTGATCAACCATAACTTTAAAACAATTAACATTAAACTCACCTAGGTTTTGGAGTTCCCCTTGTGCTTATGCTGCACTCTGACCCCAGGGGGACCCTCAGGGGGTCTGGCACCTGGAAGATAGCAGAGGGTCCTTTGGGTGCTGTGGATTGTGGGATGCATTATTTATTATTATTCGCTCTGTGGATGTTTGACCGGTGCATTCCACGAATGCTTAATCAGATATGGGATCTGGGGAATTTGGACACCACATCAACACCCTTGAACTTCTTTCCTGCTAAGTCCCATATGTAGTAGGCTGCGGTGCACTGGTTGTTCAGATACCTTTGTTTCATGGTCAACACTGACTTTTTTTGGTGCATTGGCTTTTTGTGAGATTGGCTGGATGGGCTGGCCTTTGGTCCCCATGGGTGTAGATAGGCCTCGGGTGATATGAAAATAATTCCTGTAATTCTTTAAGAGCAAGCAATCCAGCTTTAACATTTGTTTTTTAAGAACTTCAGTGCCAGTGTTTAATTGTTTAATAGGTTGTGATTGCTTGGTGAAACTTAATTTTGATTGCGATTACTTGATTTTTACTTACTCTGTCATGCTTGCAGGCTGATTAGCCGAAACAAATTACTCTAAAATGCTTAATGTCCCCCTACTTACTTGACCAGACTGATCAGTTGGTCAAACACTAGTCATGGTAATCAGCCTACTGAACACTTGTTAGTACTACGCAATAGTACTTAATCAGAAGTAAAGACATTAACCCACAAGACCACTTTTCCTTTTGTGATTATTTCTCAGTGCTTGTATTTTTATATTCTTTTTTTTATATCATAATTAAAGCACTGTAAATCTTTAACCAATAACAGAAGACACCTAAAGTTTTACTGTTGTGACTCAGTAGTCAGTGATGTGCGCAATGAATATAAGTCTACAGATTACAAAATCACAAGCGCATACTTTCACCAATACTTTATCTTACTTCAGAGGTCTAGAAGCGAAAATCATGAAGTTTATATAGGAATTTATGCATGCATTAAATTGTACAAGAGACAAGAATCATCTTATGACTGGTTAAAATAATCCAGCATCACCATATGCTTAATAACTTGCATATCTAGTGTTGTTCTTACATGTACCTATGTTTACAACATGTATATAGTACATTTAGGCATTTGGAAGACGCTCTTATCCAGAGCGACTTACATTTTTATGTCATTATACATCTGAGCAGTTGAGGGTTAAGGGCCTTGCTCAAGGGCCCAACAGTGGCAACTTGGTGGTTGTGGGGTTTGAACCTGGGGTTTGAACCTGGGATCTTCCGAACCGTAGTCCAAAGCCTTAACCACTGAGCTACCCCTGGCCCCTATATAGCTATATATCTGTCTAAGCTGTATACTACAGTATATACATATGCTGTATATATAATATGTGTGTGTGTGTGTGTGTGTGTGTGTGTGTGTGTGTAGTTGGAGATAGACAGCGGGGATGAGTTAACGGAGCAGTACTTGTATGAGGAGATCCATCCTAAGCAGCAGGCTCACAAGGAGGCATTCGCCAAACCTCGTGGTCCCGCAGGGAAGAGAGGACAGAAACGGCTGATTAAAGGAGTGGGAGAGAATGGCGTGAACAGCTAGACTTGAACAAACAATAGGAACAGATCCCCATTCTTCCATCCAAGAATATGAGGATTTTGCTGTGTTAGGGCATAAAAGATGAAAGAGGTTGTAATGTCCTTTCCAGTTGTTTTTATTCTTTTGATTGTGATGCTTTTTAAAAAATGCTTTTTATCTTTAATAACTTGAGTTTCATACATTATATTTCTTTTATTTACATTTGTGTATACACATAAAGAAAAAAGGAAACTCAGGAATGGATTCTATATCTGTAAATTGTTTCCACTTTTTATTCAGTTAGAAATCAACACATAACTTGATAGTTAATTCTGAGCGGACTGGTGTACAATTCATATTTAAATGTGTTTATTGATTTTATTATGCACAGCACTATAAAACATTACCAAAAATGGGAATGTGAATTTTGTATGAATCAGAAAGACTTACTCCAGCTGTGTTTTATGACTGATTAAATTGGTGATAATTTGCTTTATTGTATTAGCTTAGAAAAGCTAAACTGCGTATGCATATTTATTTCAGTGACATGTAAATCTTTCTCACTGTTTTGTGTCATATTCATTTGTGCATATACTGTAGCTGTTCCAAATGAAAATATGAACTAAAGAACAAATTATTTATATGATTTAAGATGAATATAGTTGGCCATATAATGATGAGGGAAATAATGTAAACCCAATGTTTTAACATTGGAAGAAAATGTGAAGAGTGTATGTAAACTTAACTCAGAGAATTGATTACCTTTCCAGATAACTCTGTCATCACTGATAATTCAATGAAGTTTCACCAAACAACTACACTTTTGTAGACATTTTTTTAAAAACCCTGTATCTACTGTACAAATGTGACTGATTTAAAGCAAGCTTCCTTGAAAATTTCAGCCATAGTGACATTTCAAATTGAGCAAATTAAATACTTACATATCAAACTACAATATCATATTACTCATTGATTTCACTCAAACTGTTTTCAGTGGACAGTGCAGCCTGCATTAAAATCACCTATGAAGCCTCAAACATAGTGCTTATAGGCATTAATGGAAAGCCTGTGCCCATCTTTAGTATTTTTTACAGATACAAGTACACAGTGTTGTAACGGATAAAAAAGATTATTCTTGGTCACTGGTGAACAGGATTTTGAAAACACTATTTCTGAGCCATCCCTGTAGTCATGGGCTTCACTGGGAGTTAATAAAATGTGAAAAAAAAACATCTCGGTTTTGGATTGGATGCATGACTTCTAAGTACAATAAACGGTAGACCTCTGAAATGGGCATAACCACATAACCAACTGCCCTCAAGTGGGAATGAATATGACTGACATCTTAAACTAGCAAATTTACAAACATATTTACTCTAATTCTACAGTGCATTCACTTTAATATACACAATATTACTGTATATTAGATTACAGTAGTTTTGACAGTAGTTATACTGTATGTACAATACAGTTTTCCAGAATGCTACTGGTAATGGTTTCATGAATGTCAGTTACTCATTTCCCATGTAAAATACAGAGATTCTTCTGGCAGCAGTTCAACAGCTTACAGCCATTTTAGGAATTTATGATGAAGAATATGATACTATACGGCATGTTTAAACAGAATTTTACAAAAAAATCTGCCATATTTATTTTTCAGTTTATTTTTTCAGTTTTAAATAATAATGTATTATCATAATCTGTCCTCAAGCTGCTGTTCCTCTCTTTAGCCCTGTCTAACCTGCAAATTTTATTTATATACTGTACATTACTGTACAATTAAGTAAATAGGGATCATGTACATCACTAAGTTTTGATTTGATTCCCTTTTCCTGTGGGGTGTAAACTTGTGTGTCTGCAAAAATCTCAGTCCATTACATTTCAAGATTATAGCTTTTAGAGAACTTTCTAAATATTCGTTGACATCATGACCACCACTAAACTGTACATTTACTTGTACATCCAAGCTGGAAATTTACATGCAGAGAGGTGATCATTTCACTAAACATTCACCTTTTCCTCAGTGGATGATCTCCTCAGGTGAGCATTAACAATATTTTGTGCCTGTTCACAATGTGCTCTTATTAAACTTCAAAACAGAGTATTATTGGTTTTAACATTTCTCTATCTGTATATCTAGACCTGTAATGATAGTCACACAATATGCTGTCACTCAAAAAGAGGATGAATTCTTTTTTGAGTCTGATTCAAATTTCCTTACCATGTGATCTCAGGAGATCTATTGCTCCTATTATCTATAGGTTGTTCACTAGGAGGGTGGCACGGTGGTGTAGTGGTTAGCACTGTCGCCTTGCACCTCCAGGGTCCGAGTTTGATTCCCGGCCAGGCTCGAGTCTGTGTGCATGGAGTTTGCATGTTCCCCCCCATGCTTTTTAATTTGTTAATGCCATAATGGCCAACTGCTCCTCCATTCTGATTTTGTTTAAAAAATTATTTTGCTGTTGAGTCTTTGTCTGGCTGTTTAAACTATTAAGGTTTGGTTGGTTTACCAAGAAACCCATCAACATGACAGATTAACTTAGTCATCTTTTTCATCAGGATAATACAATTGCCTGTTTTATAAGCCAGATAGCTCCAATCTGAATCATTTTCAGTGGAACTGTCAAAAGGTAATTTATGGCAAGATTTATAGTGTTAGACTCTAACATTACAAAAGTGAAATTTCTTGGAACATTCTTACACAATATGCCCACAGGAGGTTAGTTAAAAAAAATTAAAAAACACAAATATTAATCCAAACTCTGGTAAATCTTTGAGGAAATGGAAAATCACCCAGGCCTATCAGTGTCTTAAATCTGAATGGGTTATATACCCATGGTATGGTAATTAATAAACAACCATGAAGGTTCAACCAAAGTAAAGACCTAAAGTTCAGCCTTTATTTGTCACATATGCATTATTGCACACTGAAATTCATCACATATCCCATCGTTGTTAGTAGGCTGGGGTCAGAGCGAAGGGTCAATTTGATGCCTTGCTCTTAAATACCCAGAAACGGGTTTTGCAGATTCATTACACAGCATGTAAATGTCTAAAATATAAGTGGTAAATGCCAAGTTTCATGTGCTCGGTAGACAGCAGAGATTTTGGCCAACTCCTCCTTCATTCTGATTTTTTTTATTATTATTATTTATTTCGCTGTTGAGTCTTTGTCTGGTTGATTAAACTGTTCAGGTTTGGGTGGTTTCCCACAAAGCTTGTCAAGATGCAAGATTACCTGTCTTATCTTTTATATCGCGATCATAATTTTTATTTTTTTTCTGTCTAAAAGCCAGATAGATCCAATATGAGTCATTTTCAGTGGAACTGTCCAAATTCATGTTATCACCACTCTTATTGTTTGGTAACCACCCCAGATACACTCTAATTAATTTAATAGCTAAGAATTATGAAATCGCCACATTTAGAGAGTGCCTTTTTTTTCTTTGTAGCATAAATTACACATAATACAAAGCAAAGTTTTTTGTTTAATATATGAACATATGAATATATGGCTTCATGAAAAATACATCTTCAACAAAATAAAAAATATAAATGATTTTCAAACAGATTGAGAGAGGTTTCAACAGTCTTTGCTTTGTGACAATATGCATTATCATCCTGAAAATTCCTTATCACCAAAATTATTTTCTATCGATGGAATGAGAAAAGTGTCCCAAATTTCAATGTACCTGTGTGCATTGACTGTTGCCTGCTGATGGCAGCTCCCCTGGTCTTTTACCTGATATGCAACCCCAAAAAAAGTTTCTTCAGATATCATCATCATCATCATCATCATCATCATCTCCTTAGCTAATGCAAGTTCATGATTCTTTACCAAGTATCACTTTACTCCAATCATCCACATTCGCACTCCATTAATGCTTTTCTTCTGTTTTCTTATGGTTAGGTTTTTAGTTCTGGTTTTCTTATGACTTTTCTATATTTAAATCCTATTTTATGAGACTGATTTCTTACAGTTCTGCTACAAATGGTGACTCCTATTTCTACTCTTTTGTTTTTCATTTGTATTTCCTATTTTCAAGACAAATTTTTAGTTTGGTATCCTGGCACTTTGACATTTTTCGACGGCTAACAATGTCAAAAATCACAAATTTGTACTCATCAGACCATTAGATAATTTGTCACTGATCTAATGTCCAGCGCTTTTGTTTCTTGTTCCAAGCAAGTCTCTTCTGCTTGTTGTTCTTCCAAAGTAATGGTTTCTTTGCCACAATTCAACCACGAAGGCCTGACTCACGCAATCTCGTGGAATGGATGTTGGAAATATGTATGCGTCATGAAACTGCCACTTGAGAAGCATTTGCTTGGGTTTTTAATCTGAGATGCTGTAAAGTGGCAGTTTCTGACGCTGGTCATTCTAATAAACGTATCCTCTGCAGCAAAGGTAGCTCTTGGTCTTCCTTCCTGGGGCGTTCCTCAAGAGAGCCATCGCACTTGATGGTTATGGTTGTAGCAGCACTAAGAGGGCACCATTTTTCTGTAAAAAAAAAAAACAACTAGGCAAAACAAAACAACAAGAAATGTCACAAATTAACTATTGACAAGGCACACATATGAAATGAAAACATTCTAGGTGACTACCTCGTGAATCTGATGCCAGGCTGCAATCAAAGTTAAATCTAGCTACTTTGGACAATCTAAAATAAAAAACGTATTCTGGTTGTTTAACACTTATTTTGTTTACTAGATAATCCCATACATGCTCTTTTATAGTTTAGGTGTCTTTGGTATTAATGTGCAATGTCGAAGATAATAAAAATAAAGAAAAACACTAAAGGAGAAGGTGTTTCTAAACTTTTGACTGCATTGTATATATAATAACCTTCATATTTGGTTTATACTTGCAAATTTTAGACATAGCTGACTGGGAATAGCCATCTTTAGCCACACTCTGTGTTGTATTTCTGTTTTTTATTAGTTTATAATCCTTCCCATAGTTTCCTTTCAATTAGCAGAACCCACTAATTAAGGTCTGTGAGCACTTAAACTTATTTGCAGAATAATTCGAACATTGAGACTCATATTCGTATTTGTTTTAGAAATGTGATTCTATCCTCAGCAATTGTCAACATTAAATTAATGAGTGAATTCATGAAAACTGAATGAACATTTTTAAAGTGTGGTGATTCCATAATTTCTGACAGGCAGGCAGTATGTAACGTAAATATTGAAAATATCCCCACTGGGATTTTTCAGTGGAATGAAGAGGCTGGTATAACAGCAAAAGAGCAGTAAACTTTAGATAAGGAGAACTTTGAATCAACAAGCACATACTGTATAGGCATGATGGTCAGGTGTCTTTAATATTTTGGGCATACAGTGTATAATATGCTGATAAATCAGTGTTTTAATTAAAACATGTAAAAACCCAAGCAGCACAGATCTGTGCTAGCAACACATCATAAGTTGATGACGATTTAAAAAAATATATATGTGCTTATATGGAAGCCTTGCTGGTGTGTGCTAATGGAGAGGCTTCAGAGGTTAAAATTAAATTCAGTTTATCATATTGGCTGGGTTGTGCTGATAAAATCAATAAGTCACTCTATACTGCACAATCCGGAGCCCTATATATGAAAAACAAAAAAATGTCTAAAATGCTCTGAGTTTTAAGGGCATGGTAAAACTGTTGTGAGATATACCTTGATCAAAATATTGCTAAAGTTCAATAGTGTGTCACTAATATTCTTCTGATTCGTTCGCCCCAAAATATCATCTATTTACAAGCAGTTCTAGACTGAATCCTTATTATTTGGCTGTTTTTGAGCACATGTATTATTATTATTATTATTATTATTATTATCCACCTCGTTAGTGGGTGCACAAAAATAGTATCTCTGAGCTCGTTTTCTCGTGATCTACGTAGGCACTGCTACACTTTTGTCGGTAGGGGGCGGAAAATCACAAAAACGGCAGTTGGATATTCGCCACTGCAGCAGGCGCTCCTAGTCTGCAAACGGATGGATGCATTTTACGCTGACTGTTTCTGGTCGACTCGCGTATTGAAAAGCCGTCTTTTATTTTTTTAAATTACATTTATGTATTCCTTTATTTATTTATTTGTTTATTTCATTTATTAAATAATATAAAGGCTGGAATGGAAATTATACTGTTGTGTTTCTCATGATTTTCTAATAATGCTGATCATCACAGTACTGTATAAAGTTTGTCAGTTCCAGTGAGAATGAAGGTGGAGTTGACTCTTTGCACGCCCGCGCATGTGTGTGTGTGTGTGTGTGTGACTGCACTGCTTTTTGTTGTAATAATGTCGTGCATTAAGGAGGTGATGATAATAACTGGTTAGGAAAAATCTTGAAATTTTACTTCAATAAAAAAATAAGTGCAGTAAATGTGATTTCATACACAAAGCTAAGTATTACGTCATTTTAGTACTTATGTTCTGTATATATTTTGTTCATCATAAGAGATTTCGAACGAGTAGACGATTGGAAAAAAAAACGGTAGCTGTTTGGGCGACTGTTAAAACACTCGGGTGTTATAGGTGAGCTGAGCCGATTCTTTTGAGGCACTGAATCGAGTCGGAATTCCCGTCATTAGTAAATATCTAACAGAGCCGAAGCGCTAAAGGTGGAGCGCCTGCCGCTGATTGGTGCGATTACCAGAGCGGAGGCGGGGCTTCAGGGAAGCGACACGCACAGGGATTGGTCAGAGTCCCTAGAACGCTCGGTTTTTCTTGGAAAGTTCTTAGAACGGCTTTACGAGAAGCTCAAAGGAAAGGCTTGTATCTATGCAGTGTTTATGAAGGGGGAAAAAGGAAACACACATTACACTTTGCAATAAACTTTTTTTGGGATTCAACCAGTCCCATATTGCTGCAACTGAACATCTTGGGAAACTGTTTTGAACCGTTTGTAAAATAAATAAATAAAAAAACTGGCTAAAAATGGGAGTTGTACTAGGAATTATTGGGGAAAGGGAGGGGGCGGGGCGCGGGCGCGACTCTGAGACAAAGTCACTGATGGCGTCAGAGGCGCTAAGACGCGCGCGCTGATTCGGAGAATAGTCGTTCCTGGAACTCAGGCGGAATCAGCACACCAGAGCCCGCAGTTGTTTCGACTGCACACTTTTAGGCTGGTAACACGCTTCATTAGCGCAAATCGTACCGGATGCCGTTTCAGACACATCTTCGCTCCTGTGTTATTCATTTATAGCGTCTGCGACTCTCTCAAAGAGAGCTGCGGTCCTGTTAAAGCGCCTCGGGGCAAGAAGGGTTTCAGATCGCGGCGAGGCACCGAGTCCCGACCGGCAGCAGCTCAGGAGCGACTGAGAAACTTTACCACAAGTGCTCGAGGAACCTGACTGAAGCTTTTACAATGATCCTCTGCGTTCAAGGGTGAGTCCTGATAGATCGACTGGATGTAAGGAATTTAAACAGAAACTGACTGATCAACCCAATCTACTGCTTCCTATTATTCACAGTAGCAATTCTGTGAATTATGTAATTATGAGATTAGTGTGGCTTTATCAGATGTATTCATTACAGCCTTTGTTTTTTATTTTTAATAGATGGATTGCTTGCAGTCACAAACAAATGTGGTCTTTCAAATAGTTTTTATAAACACACACACACACATTATATATATATATATATATATATATATATAAAATGTAAGTTTTGGTAATATATATATATAAACACATATTACCAAAACTTTATTTTATATAGTGGTTTATCAGATATATCACTGCTTATTACATGCTGTGTTCGAGCCATTCAGCTTACCAACACACTAAATCAATAGACAGTCAGCTCCAGAACAAAGAGCTTCTCTGCCTCTATGATCTACTGCCAGATTTGATTCTTTCCATTTATAAAAATAGCAACAGATGTAGCTGTGAATAATGCATGTGCCTCGGTGTCATTTTAAAGTAATCTTTAGATCACTCGTCCTTTCGCTGACGTGTTTTCTCTTCTTTGTTTCTCCAATCCTAGAGCTCTGTTAGGAGACTCGCAGTTTCAGATGGTTCCTCTCGGGGTTTCAGTAATCTCGTCATCATCAGCACGTTGCCTTCACAGCACCCCCAAGTTCTGGGACCCCAACAAAGACCTGTGCACCATCACCAGCAACTTTTGTTACCTCGATGCATCAGGTAACCTCTTTAACAAGGTCTCGGGCATTTTCTTTGCTGAGAATCAGGTGCAAATGAATATCACATTGTTTTCGAGAAATATATCCGAGTATTCCAGATCATATTTAGAGCCACAGTCTAACGATTTTACCATCAAGGTTTTGGAAGGAGAGCTACACGTTCGTTCAGCCTAAGCAGTGTTACTCATAGACAAAATGGCAAATGCTGTAGCATAGAGCTTGGATGTGATGTAGGCACCTTTGTGTCATGAAAATTGGCTTTCCTGCAAAAACTTATATTTGCATTACTTAAATTAATTCAATTGTCTTTGATCCAGAGTGTCTTAAGAGCAAAGATGAACAGAATCCATGCATAAAACTGAGCACCTGAGAGTCTTGCACAAGGGTTTAGACATTTCTCTGGCTGTTCTGAAATTTAACTCAAAAGACTAAATTACTAAGTGACCAAGCTTCATGTTTTTTTTTTGGCTCATTTTTTGTTTTAGGGTGGTACTGGGGCACCATTACAGCCAGCGAGGCCCATTCACTCCTTGAGGCGGCCCCAGAGGGTACTTTCCTCATTAGGGACAGCAGTCATCCTCTCTACATGCTGACCCTATCTGTCAAAACTGGACGTGGCCCCACTAACGTGCGCATCGAGTACAATCACGGGCGCTTCCAGCTCGACTCGAGTTCCCCAGCACGAGCACGTCTCCTCTCTTTCCCTGATGTTCTGAGTCTGGTGCAGCATTATGCTACCTCAGCAAGGGGATGTGACACGCCTCAGGACAACGAGTGTGATCCAGTAACTCCCTCGGTACCTAAGGAGTGTGCTGTGCTGCTCAAGCTGAAACATCCACTCCGCCAGCCCAAGGCTTTTCCATCTCTACAGCATCTTGCACGCTTGGCAATTAATCAGTACACAGCCTTCCCTGAGAAGCTGCCTTTACCGAAGCCATTACTGCAGTACCTACAGAAGTACCCTTTCAAGCTCTGACATCACCATGGAAACACCGACTTGAACATAAAAGAGAGGATGCTGATGTCATTAATGAAAATGATGCAGGTGAAACCTCGTTTTGAGACAAATAGAGCTTTGGCTCACTAACCGATGGTGGCTATATTTAAAGCTCAAGAACACTTTTTTTTTCCTTTGAGACTTGTACTTAATTTATGATTTGGACAATCTTTGTTCTCCTGTGGGATAAATTATATTTTCTTTTCCCAAATGGTGACTACATTGGAAATTCACTGGAACATAACAGCATTTCAAACAACAACCAAAGGGACGTTTTCAACTTATTGATGTCAGCATTCTAATATTTTTAAAAAAATGAGACATGGTTTAACTTGTTGAACCTAAAAGACTTGAAGACTACTGTATGTTCAATTTTCCCTTCAACATATAGCTGGTCACATCACTTATCTACAGTGTTTGATTTAAGAAAAAAAGTGAAAAAAATGAAAGCTACACAATTTTTCACATGGTTTGAGCTATGAGGTTAATGTAGCTAATTAACTGACACATATAGAGCTGTTTTGGCATAAACTCCATGCCTAAATCATCACACACTTTGCCTAAATCTATGGTGTTATTTGAAATAGAATTGGTACTGTGATTTCATACATTGTATGACACTCTCTTCTTTTTAATTATTTAAAATAAGAGGTAAATAATGACATTGCGACATTGAAGACAGTAATTTTGAAGACCACTATTTCCTCAGAGAAATTTTTTCCTCAGAGAATATCACTCTGCACAGATTTGGACTAGCTAACTTTAGCTAGCTAGCTAAAGAGTGATCCATATAAAACAAGATAACAGGATATACAGATATACCAATATAAACAATGTTTACTTCAGGTTTACTGCTCAGAGGTAGATTTCACAGAAAGAAAACAACAAAACAGCAGATTTAGGTGTGCTTTTATGATTACACATACGAATCCTGAGTACATCTTTGAAAATCTTTTTTTTTTTTTTGTATTTAGAACACAAACAAAGCAATTGTAGCTAGTTGACTTAGGCCAGCTAGTTACTGTTTACATTATCAACATGCTCACACACACTTTGAAATCTAATAGTAATCTTTTAATTTATTATTTTTTAAAGTCATGTAATGATTTTTTTTTTTATAGGAACCATTACTTAGTCAGATGATATCCTTTTTGCTGAGCATGTGATTATTGTGGAGTTCCGTTTGCACAGTGCTAAACTAGCGACTAGCCTGTCTTTCTTGTTAGCTACAAAACTCAAGGAGCAAACACAAATTTCTGGGGCTCACAGTTAATGGAAAAATGTGTACATTTCATTTTTGGCCTTAAATTCTTAAGTTTAAAAAAGAGACAATCAAAGGTTAGGGGCTGCCAGTGAGCACTACAGCTTACAACATGGCTGCCAGATTCACACCAACAAAGTCTAAGCGCTGTGATGTCTCTCTTTCTTTCCTTTTTACTTTTTTCTATGCGAAATTCGTTCTGGTACATACTACTATATAATCAGTCCAGAATAATTTATTTTTTCTATCCCCACAATGTGGGTGTTTGTATATATTTATGGACAAAGATCCTTTTTATTTTGTAATAAAAGAAAAATACTGAACCATTTAAGCTCTTTTATGTGATCTTATTAAATATATTTATGTTAATAAATATATTTATTTATTAACTTTGATCTGAGTTCCTATATTTAGAGTGATATTTTATGCATAATAAGGATGGTATTAAGACTGTGTATATTTAACATACAGTTTATCTCTGTAACGGAGTTCGAAGACTGAAGCATGAGGAGCTGCACAGGACCAAAACTAGTCTGTGTTTTTGTTCCTAGACCCAGCAGAGAGCTCTAGGAAATCAAGGCAGATCTGGGAAAGAGGATGAGCTGAACTACATTAATAAATAACAGAATCTCAGCCAAATCACTTGTCTTCCGGTTACTAGATTCTCAGTAAACACCTGCGGGGATGTTCGAATTGGCTTTCCACACGCAATCAGATTATGTTTATCAGCATGAACAGAACCAGCCTGACATAGCCGAAACCATTAAAAGTTATCTTTTTAATCACACTACAGTCCTATTCACCTAAGTATTTCCACAGTGTGTTCAAAATCTTATTAGATCAACAAACAAACAGCAATGTGGCAGTAAAAATCATAAATTAAAAGAGGCTATGTGTGTGGGGGCATTATAGGAATATAATGTGTTTTGGCATAATTTTTTAAAATTATATATGTATATACGCACACACTAAAATCTAAAGCTGAGCTACTTAATTAAACTATTCATAAAGGCATATTTAAAGTTCGCACTTCTGTTTACTCTAAATGCTTTGGTTTTGTTTTTATTAGGATTTTAACTGAAGCTTTTGACGCTGATTTTGAAGGTTATATGACAAGTATTTGATGTAAACATAAGTGTATTTACATCAGCTACACTGGGTTTTAAACTGCATTGTTCAAACCTGCTACAAAGGAAACAAGTGATTAACCTGCATGTCTGGCAGGCAGTTAGACAAAACAAAGTGTACACTTAAAACAGTACTGCAGAGAATATGTCTTTCTCTGTGTGTGTGTGTGTGTGTGTGTGTGTGTTTGTTCTGGAGCAAGTCAGCATGTGGCAGGCTGCCAGCTGTTTCGCAGAATGTGTGCAGTGCTTCTAGGGAATGGCTAGCGCAGCATCGGGAGGGGAAGTTCTCAGAAACTAATTACCTTCAGCCTACTGCACCCTTCCACACACATACACAAGCTCACAGAACTCCGTCTCACCGCAATAAACTATAACCACATGCAAGAACCCTCAGCCAGATACACAAATGTACGAAGCAGTGCATAACGAGGTTTACAAGGAAGAAAAAATGAAAACACAACAACGGAAATAAACAATCGTGTTTATCTGGGTTGCCAAGTATTCTACATGACAGAGGATTTCTAAAAGCAATAACAGGCTTTGAGTTTTCCCAGATGCACTACGGTTTATACATCTTCACAATAGATCACACTACAAGAGTACCAACAATTACACAATTATGGAATTGCAAACTTTAGAGTGTCTCTCAGAAAGTTCAAACCACAAGTTCAGTCTGTAATAAAACATCACAGACACAGGGTCACGATCAATAATCCTAACTCTCAGAAGCGAGTATTTTGCAGAATTTCCTCTTGAACAAAACGTGACTTCAGGTCAAAACACACATGGCAGACAAGTTTAGTGTCACTCTTACCAGTCTTGTGCTAGTTACTAATAAAAGTAATAAGTTACTATTTCAGTCAAAGTAATATATTATTATTACTTATTACATTTCTTTAACAATGTAATATATTACAATTATAAATATATGTACTATCTAAAGTAATGCATTACTCTTGTACCTCTAGTATAGTACAGTATAGTATAGTATAGTATGTCAAATGGCTTATAAGTAAGCAGGTGAAAAGCTTACGGACACTCGTTTCCAATTTCAGAGCTGTTAATGCTAAATGTATAAAAGCCATGCCCGTAAAAGCCCTGTGTAGCTGATTAATTCTGCTTCTGTGTTTGTTAAAGTGAGGCACCTCAGCCTCACACTTGAGCTTCCTTAAATGTCACAAAAATTGCCTTGCACTGTAGACAAAAAAATCTAAAAGTAAAAAATTCTAAGGAAAGTAACGATAATAATTTAAATAAAAAATTCTGGGTCACAGTACTTGTGTGTGATGAAAAAATTAAAATTGAAAGTAAGTATTTATTAGCATTTTAGCAAACGCCAGTGTAGTGACAGCCCACAAACGTAATAAACATTTGTAATAAAAAAATAATAATAATACAAATCTGCAAATTAATCTGTAGCTTTTAATGTGATAATCCCAAAAATAAAATTTCCCACAAATTTTTCACAAACATTAAAGGATCTTTTACGTTTCTGAGAAGTGTTGTAGGATTTTTACACCAAAAGCTACAGATTTGTATTAAACTTGTGAGCTCTTATTAAGTTGGCACATGTTACATCTGTTTATTCCATTTTGTGATTTGAGCTCAAAATAGAAATTTGGAAAATAAGCAGTTTTCCTTTTTTTTGGAAACATTTGAGAACAAATGTTAAAAAAAAAATTGATTTTTCTCTCATTTGATTTTTGTTTTTATAATGATAAATGAATGAATTATACACGGATTGTAAAGTGCCTACAATATAGTGATTTCGATCATACAGTATGCAGAATGAAGCATTCGACTTTCAACAATTTGTACACGGAACGGCAGAAAGCACAGATGCTTGTCACGCAATTCAAGTAAATGTAACGTAAAAGTATTTCTCATTTGCCTTACTAGGTACTACAAAAAAGAAAAAAAAACATTACTATTACTGCGGGACTATGTGGAAAAGTAATTTCACTAGATTGTCACTCCTGTCACGTTAGCTAGTACTACCAGTACAACTAGTGTCTATGTGACTTTTATGTCACATGACATTCAGAATTTTGCACACTACTGATTTTTTTTTATATTTACAAAATGAAATCCTGTGCTGTAAGTAGACTGAGTAGACTGGAGAAGTTGGATTTCACAAACCACAAGATATTTGGGGAAATTTTTGAGATCATTTGGGAGGGACAACCTGACCTACTGTGGCTAAGGTCATACTCAGAGCATTGAGCTCAATTCACACAATTTCTTTTAGTGAGCATTTATAAGTATTTCAAAACATTCATGCAATTTTCTCCTAAGTGTTCTATACAAACTAAATTTACACTGTGTCTTCACTGGAAATTTTGTTTGAATGTTTTAAATATTTGTCTGAAAAGATCACATTTTAAGGAAGAATATATATTTTTTTTTATTAAAATGATATTATAGTAAAATAATAAAATATAATGATGTATTTTTAGGATAATGTTAATAATATTCCAATATAAATGCAAATTCAATTACAGATAGAACTCAGGAATTTTTTTTTTTTAAAGTCATTGGACTACGCCATATTTTTTATGCAAGTGCATAACTGCAGTAGTCAGAAGAAATCACGAAACACTAGAGTCGCCTGTCATCTGATACTAATACTGACTGGAATTTAGACCAGCAGCTCCCATTCCTGGCAGAGAGTCTTACACCACAACATGAACACACCCCCATGAACAAGACAGGTTTATTAAACAAATAATCCTATGAGCATGACAACACCTTCAAAGTGTTAATAGCCCTCAAACAGGTCATACTGTGTTACTTTTACTTTTGTGTTACTACCATTTATGGTCAGGGTTTCCTTCTAACAACACTATGCAAAAAAAAGAAACTGCTGAAAAGCCTAAATCTCAGTGCTTTGGCAGGTCTGTCTTTCTATTATAACCCATTTCGGGAATAAAACTCAAACCTTAAACACCCACCAGAATCACAGTACGCTATGACAGGAGGTGTGGTGTAAGTAATACATTATGGCAGAACGGTGCAGAATACGCTTCTTCACGTATGTCGCTTGAGCCATCACTTTAAGATCAGCTTTCTCTCAAGCTATGTGCTGTCTGAGTGCCGCAAGTCCACAGGTTCCTCTTTTAGTTCATCCTCCCTTCTGAAGAATGCAGAACCGCAACCTGTAAAGGAAACCAGAAAAAAGTACCGGTGCTCATTAAGAATGGTTTCATATCTAATTTGCTCATTGTACTGATGCCTATGTAAGGAATAAATCATGACAGAGCATGGTCTTCATCAAAAAAAATGATGGCAAGAAGTTGTGATGTGGACAGACGCCACACTGAAGTTGCTTAGTTTCCTATAACACCACATATAAAAGTAGGTTATCTTTCATCAAACCGTGGCAATTCGCTACCACTTACAAAGTTTTACTTATTCAGTAAGAACAGGCCCTATTTTTTACCCACCTTTAAGTTATGTTTAATGTTGTGTACGGTCCTGTGAGTTCCTGTTAACACTTACGCATAGCTATAAATAGTTGTTTCCTCACCATCCTCTTCTTCTTTCTTTCACATTAAAAGTTAAGAGAAAATACAAAATGTTTGAGAAGTCCTCTATCCTAAATACTTTCCCATGCTGCTAAACCTAATGTTACAGCTTTATGTCTGACTGTTATGAAGAACTGGCACTGGAGACTGCTTCCAAAATGATAAATAAACCTCTCACAGAAGACCTCGCCATATCAACAATTATACAACAGCTAGTTCCGACTGAGCAATCTGATTGGACGAGAGGCATTTCACAAGTGGTGATAATAGACAGTAACACCACTGGGAGGTTTAACTATTTGTATCGCTCCATGTCACAGGCGTCCCAATAACTGATAATTACATTACTCGGTCATCAGCATAGGTGAAAGTAGGTCAGTACTGAGAGGGGAACTACTTGCTGAAACCCACATTTACAGAAGGACTTTTAGCAAGAAAGCACATCTGATAACTTCGTCATAAAAAAAAACAAAAAAACACTTTGTCTTCCTAAGAATTGTAATAGCCAGTAAATAGCTGGTGAACCATGTGTGTTTTTTTATTTACAGCTATAAAATTAAGTAATCTCTAACACAGGGCTGAATCACAAATAGCTCTCTAAACCTTGATCAAGGGCACTAATTGGTGTGTGGGATAAGGGATTATACACCCTAGCACCTTATCTTTCCATTTTTTTCCCAGACCAAAAAGGCAAGACAGGTCCGCAGTTCAACCAATTGCATGCTCATCGTCTTATCCGACATTCGCGGCTTTGTGCATCAAGAGGTCATCCCCAGAGGCCAGACCGTCAATTGAGAATTCTATTGACAGGTTTTAAGGCATCTGAGGGAGGACATTTGGTGGGGAAAACAGAGCTTAAAAACAGAGCTAATGTCAAAACCGCTTTGATTCCACCTCATATTGGATTTGGCTACTGGAGGAATGTAATTAAAAAGTACATTATGTGGGATGGGTGAGGAATATGGATGCATAATCAATTGATTTCTCCATTTATCCAACAGATTATCTTATCTAGGATCGGTAAAGTAAATCCTCTGGAATTTCTTATTTAATTCATACCAGTGTACTAGATGACAAATGTGGTCAAGATGGACAAAATATGCGAGTTGTACCAAACGTAATGCAAAACTGGACATCACTTTTTATTAACTGACATAGGTCGTTCATATTGAACATGTTAGTAATGTAACTCTTCATCAATGTAAATCTTCTGTGGCACACCTACAGCCTTAATCACAACTCTGATCAACATATGAGACTAAAATAAATAAAGAATATCACGTTTTTTAAATCCCATGGCTTTGTTTGATTAGTTCTAGTTACTTTTTAAAGGGAAATTTTAAACCTAATTACAAAATGTCACCTGTAACCTAATGTCTCGCTCACACTTTATGAAACACTACTCTATACAAAGGTACTGCTCAATATAGTCTCCATCACAAGCGATGCATTTGCACCCGTCATTTCCACTTTGAAAATCCCCTTTGTCACAACTGATGGTCGCCCACTGCATGAATGATCGTAAGTGTTGGTTTCCACTTCTTTAAACTTCTTTATGGATCTGTGCACGTTGCCCTTGTCTGTGATGCCATCTCCATAAACATTCTGTTTAATTGGGACTTTTAGCACAGCCCTCATAATTTCTTAGTGGAATCACGTACCAGGACGCGAATAAAAGTTAACAGGCACTGCTACTTTAAGGACTCAAACTATAGGACTGAAGACTGGTATTAAACACGGCACTCAGATCACCAGGGGAACACTAAACCCCCACACATTAAAATACTTTAACTCATAATAGCACATACACAATAATTTATTTATTATTAGGCCATTTTTATCCTATTAATATTACATTTTTATTTTATCCTATCTTATTTGCTTAATGTGCCCCTATTATGCCATTTTAAAGGTTGCTAATATTGCTTAATGAGTCTCTTAAAACAGGTTTACATGTAT
>JAOVVB010000016.1:14562006-14575012 GCA_028570985.1 Heterobranchus longifilis | reverse complement strand
TTACAATTTTTTTAAAATAAAAAAAAAATTTTTTTTCAAATCTTGTCATTGTTTAACTGGACTGTAAGAACGTTTTTGTAATTTAACCACTATTCAAGCACTGCTATTGGAATGAGCTAATTAGACTGATGTTCATGTGTCTCTGAGCCTCGGGTACCTTAAGCTGTAAGGTAGAATCATGGAGAAGTGATGAGGAGGTACTCGGAAGTCCTGCTGTGATTGCACCTACTGTTTTTAACCAGTTGTTTTTTTAACCAATCAAAGGTCTTATGAGTAGAGACATGGTCAATGCCTGGGCAGTGATGGCTCAAGGATCAAAAGGTCAGGGGTTCAAGTTCTAGCACTGTTTTGACCTTGAATCATTTGGTACTCCAGGGGTACCAAGTCATGACTGACCCTGCTCTCACCCCAACATCCTAACAAGCTGGGAGATACAACGAAACAATTTTGACTAATTGTGATATATGTCATCTTGTGGAACTTTTTCTTGTATCTGGTTCTCTAATCATCCAAATAAATACAGTAGTATCTTAGACTTGGTGCAAAGAATATTGAGAAGATGGCTGACAGATTTTACAAGAAGGACTTTGGTATAACATGGAGGTCATGACAGCATAGAACATAGAATGTTGGTTTCCTACAGATTCAAGATTTCCTTTATGTCTTGTCTCTCAAGCTAGAAATCTAGCATTAAGAATTTAACATGTTGATAAAAAAAAGTGTTTTACAAATCACCCTGGCAAGGAGAAACCTGCTTTCACAACAGGCAACTTTGACCCACATGATGCAAAACCGCAGACCTCTTCTGATGTGAGATGTGAGACGTTGCTCTGTTACCACTATTGACTTCAAACAGACTTTTTAAAGATGTGATTGTATGGAGCATTTGCAATACGTTCACTATCACTTGCCATGAAAAAAACAACAACTTTTATTTCACCTTTTGTTTCTCAAGAATGTGTGACAGTGTGTACGGACAGAACCAATCAAAAGAAAGATTTTTGGCTTCAAGTTACTGTTAGAATGTGCAGAGTATTTCCTGTAGTAAAAAAAAATTGCATTTCTTTTAGTGTTTATTTCGCAAGCAGCTGAAATCAAGTGACGCTCTGGTTAAATGTGCAACTTGTCCAGTACAGTGTGCACGCTTTATTCATTAGATTCACTAGATGTGATATTATCGTGATACCTAGGTGCTGATCCGATTTGTATTGCTATTCTTTAAGTATCATGGTTTTATAAATATTATGATTGGATATTACAAATTTATTTATTTTTTTACAGATTTAAACCAAGAACAATGTATAAAAAACTGATTTGTACCTCTAAATCTTTATACCAATGAAAGCTTTATTTAAAGCTTAATATTATTGAAACTCCTAGGAATCTTGGCAAATAAAATGTTAGTTATATTACCAGTGTACTTATCATGCAGCATGGCTCATATCCAACTCCCCCCATTTACCACGTAAATTATGAAAGTCAAGATTCATTCATACATTCGATTTAAACTGTAAAAAAAACCACACCTTATCTCAGCCGTAATTGTTATTTCTACACAAGCGTAGCAAATACTTCTGTCTGCCAAAGGTTCAAATGTGCTACCTGTTGGAATATATAAGAGCTGTGACAATTTACCACCTCAAATGCATGCAAAAAAGTTAGAAAAGTAATAACCTTTATGTAGTCAGACACCATGGATAAGAGAGATAGGGGAAAATTGATTTAGTTATGTATCACGATTCTTTTGTGTTCAATTCATGTATGGTGATCACAAAAGAATCGCAATATACAGTATAACTGAAAAAAAATTTCCCTCCATCTTTATTATTTATGGTGTCTGACTGTGTTAAGGTTGTTACTTTTCTAACTTTTAATTTCTCCAATTTCCTTTAGCTCCATATCAGTTCCCCTAAATAAATGAAAACCTCTGCTAAAGCTAGCCCTGGCGTACGCACCTATCCCTGATAAAAGCGAGCGGGTGTAAATGCATTGTTTTTGTCTAAATAGCTTTGCATCCCTGAGAAATTGGTTGTACTGTGGGTGGAGTGGGCGGTGTGGGTCCGCGCTGTCTCGTCCCCTGAGCCTCCGAGCTGTTTATCTGTGCTTGTTAATAATCTCTGACTGTTGCAGTTTTGATACCAAATAATGATGTTTACTGATTTAGCTAGCGCTTTAAAGCCTGCGTATAAACAGTGGCTTTAATCCAGCCATGTGCAGACTTTGTTTCATGCCCTTCCCATGCTGTTCTGTTTTACATTATCATAATGCGAGCTTCTGGGGGGAAAAAAAAATATATATATATATATATTTTCAGACAAATGCTGAGCGCTGTCAGTTTTCCCCGAAGGCCTTTCCGGCTGTTAGTTTGAAATCAGTTCAGAAGGAATGTCATAGCCAAGTGACACCATTGAAGAAGTGATTTAAGATTTGGGATTTGAATTACTGCTGAATGGTATCACAAAACATATGTTTCCACCAGAAATAGCTGGAGACCACACTCCATTTTTTCCTTCTTTTCCAGCATTCACAACAACCCCTTATTCCTTCTCTGGGACGATTATCTCATAGACTGTCATCACTGATGGTTTAATCCACTTACTTGGAGTGCTTAGATTTCATGAAGAGCTAAAGGTCATAGAAGAAACAACTGCATCTGCCTATTCTTGTTGATTTGATTGATGAAATGAATTGTTGAGAATTGAAAGTCATTCAAATATGGACTATGTGCAAACACACTGAAGCCTTTCGCTGTAAAAAAAAAAAAAAGAAGGCTTGGTAGGGAAACAAAAGTAAGCATTCTTCTATTGCTAATGTAATGCAGTGGTTACTTTGCAGCATTGCTGATCAGCATTTAAGCTTCTGCTCCAACATACTAACCTACAAGCCGTCAGCGTCAGCACAGACTCTTATGGACAGGCACTAATTTGAACCATAGTGACTGAAACAATGAATGATATAGCATGCAGATGAGCCAGGCGCGTCGTCTCACTGGTTTTGTAATAGCAAATTACTAACATATGATTCGCAGGAATGGGGAATAAAAGGATGCCATGTCACTTTTGTTCATGTAGGCTGGGTGATTTGAGACAGTCATGCTTGCCGAGTTGAGAGAACAGCAGCATTCGCAGACAGAAAAGAAACGAGTGCAAGGGTTGGTCGGGCTTTGTGGTTTGACTGCAAGACAGCTTCAGCCCTCTACGAGTCTGTCTTTTTTTTCTCCTGCTTAAAAAGTCAATTTAATTTGTGGTGGTTTTAAGAACGTAGAATTTTTGTTTATTTATTGCAGTTAGAGGTGTGAGGATTTATATTTCCATAAAATCAAAGTAAATGCATATATTTTAAATAAAAATAAATAGGGTGAAGGAAGAGGCCATCATGTGACAGCAAGGCAATATATTTCTCTGTTTATATAGGGCATGGTGGCATGGTGGCATAGAGGTTAGCACTGTTGCCTTGCACCTCCATGGATCGGGTTCGATTCCTGCGCTGGGTCTGTGTGCATGGATTTTGCATGTTTTCCCCGTGCTAGGTGCTGTTTCATCTGGGTTCTCTGGTTTCCTCCCACAGTTCAAAAAGATGCAGATTAGGTTAATTGGCAATTCCAAATTGCCCGGAGTGTGTGAATGTGAGTATTGGTTGTACAAATGGGAATAAATATAATGGTCACCACTGTCCTCCATGGTCCCTATTTGTACGTCCACTCACCTCTCTACAGAGGTTCCTAGGTGGATGGATGGATATAGGGTATAATAAACGAATGGCAATATTACCTAATAACTAAATCCTCCCACTTCCCTACAGTTTGTAAAATTTTGTCCCACAATTAAAGCTAAATGGTGGGGACAATCATATAGCTGATTGCTATAACATTATCTATCTGAAATCCAGTGAAATTGCTTTATATTTTAGAGCGAGTTACACTTCTAAGATCAAGGAGAACATTTCTCAGAAGATGACTTCTTATAATCCTGTAATTGCAAATGCACTGAAAGTATTGCTTCAAAAAAAGAGGAGCTAACATTGTTCCAACAGGAGGACTGGCTCGTTTCTGGACGAGAAAATTATAAATAGAAACCAGAAATGAAATATTTCATCTAGATGAGTGTATCCTGTTCTAAAACAGGCCTGGAATTGAACTTCTCTGGTGATATGCTTTAAGCTTAAGTGTTTGGCTGGCCTGGAGTGTTGTAAAATGTGTTTTAATCTGGTTTTATTGAGTGCATCAATGTGTAAATGTTGGCCAGAGTGGATAAATAGTTTGAAAGAGGAGGAAAGAGGAAAAGAATCTGCTGGAATAACTGTCTCTGAACAATAGAGAATGTCTACTGCACTCACCTCTCTAGCAATTACTTACAGTACTGTCTGAACATGTTTCCCTGTGTGTTTTCAAACCAGTTCACACTTCTGTACCACAGGGTTGGCCAGTCTCATAATATTATAAGTGTGAATCACACATTCATCTCAATCGCTCTGTATATATCCAGTATACAGACATATCGGGGGATCATCAAGGACTATCTGACCATTTTGATTCATACACATTCAAATTCCATACAAACTTAAATAATTCTTTTGATTGGGTAAAGCTGCTTTGGGACAATGCCAATTGTTAAAAGCGCTATACAAATAAAATTGAATTGAACCACATAGAAAGGGTACGAAGCCCTCGGCGCGTAACCCGTGTTGCCTCTGGGGATCGGCCCTTGGATGAAATTCCCTGGCTCTTAGCCACAACTGAAAACACTCTGAGAGTAGTGAAAAGTTACTTTCTGGCCTAGCTCGAACTCCTTTAGGGTATTGAGAATAGATTCGACACGCGTAGGAGACAGCTGTGCCCGCATTGGGGTCGAATCCCATGTGACACTCAAATATGTCATACTTTTCATGGCGCTGAGTCTTAATCCTAAAAAATCGAGGTGAGCTAGGACAACATCTCGATGCCGAAGCGCTAGCTCCTGAGGATGGGCCAAAAAACAGCCAGTTGTCTATGTCATTCAAGATGCGGATGCCCTGGAGTAATAAAGAAGCAAGGGCTACCTCCATACATTTTGTAAATGTGTGGGTGACAGAACTAGGCCGAAAGTAGGCGTCCTTCAGGTCGATTGTCCCAAACCAATCTTTTGGTTGGATTTGAGAAACAATCATTTTGATTGTCAACATTTTGAACTTGTATTTTTAATATAGCGGTTCAACTCATGAACCAAAATTGGACGCAGCCCCCCCCTCTTTCTTGGAACCAAGAAACAGCTACTGTAATAGCCTGACTCTGTCTGGGAAGGGGAACATGTCCTATGGCCCCTTTCGCCAGCAAAGTCTGTAATTCCTGAATGAACAGAGGTGCTTGTTCCGGTTTCACAGAAATGGGGAGGGGTGGTGGCTGTTGTCGGAGACCGCTGTTTCCCGAAACACCAATGGTGGTGGAGATTGAACACCGGCCTCCTGAGGGTGCCGGGAAGGAGATTTTATTCTGTGATGGAATTTTATGCACCCCTCCCCGAGGGGAGACACCCTCATGGTCCTGGGCATAAGCTTCAGGACTTTCTCTTAGCGGAGATAATGCTCCTCAGGACCTGTCTCCTGGAGGCGGTTTGCGAAGCACGGCGAGCCCCACCCCAGTCTCTACGAGATGGTGTGCGGCTCGCCACACTCTCTTTCTGTGTTTCACGCCTCGGGGAAACCAGAGGGCTGGGTGGCCGATGGCCCCGACTGTTGAGCACGGTGGGGAAGAAACCTAATGGCGTCACCAAACAGGCCGGAAGGTGAAATGGGGGCATCAAGGAGGAAAGCATAATTCTTGTCCTTGATGCCCGTGAGATTAAGCCACAGATGTCTCTCTGTAGACACCATGGCAGCCATAGAGCGGCTGATAGCACGGGCCGTCTGCTTGGTTGCCCGGAGAGACAGATCTGTGGCTCGGCATAACTCCAAAAACGCCCTTTCGTCGATGACCCAGCCAGCGCTCAAGTCATTCAGCAGGTCAGCCTGGTATGCCTGTAAGACAGCCATGATGTGCAGAGCAGAACCAGCTTAACCCGCTGCCTGAAAGGCTTACCCCACCAGCGAAGATGTCAGTCTACACGGCTTGGTGAGGAGTGTGGGCTTTTTCAGGGAGGATGACGTCCTAGAAGAGAGATAGCCCGCAAGTGTCTCTTCTATCTGGGGCATCATCATATAACCCCACGCCTTTGAATCCACGACATTAGAAGAAATCGATGTCGATGGCACAAAAACACGGGATGAATATGGCATCTTCCATGAACGGGTTAACTCGTCATGGAGATCACCAAAAAAGGGGAGAGAGCATCGTTGAGACTCCTCCCTCCGGCCACCCGACAGAAATCTGTCGTCTAATTTTGAGCGCTTGGGGGACTCCTGCTCTTGCGGCCAATCGAGGTGTAAGTGTTCAACCGCGCGTGTTACCACCTCTAATAACACCTGATACGCTCACTCATTGCTAGAGGAGCGCTCTGAAGCGATAACTTCCTCTCTCGCTGAAGCGATTGCAATGCTCACATCCTCCCTCAAGCCCAAGGATAGCTTGCTCTTCCCCCAAACACTCAAAACAATAAGCGTGGAGATTGCACTCCGCGAGATCTCTTTCACATGGATGCACACATCTCCTGTTTGACTCTGCCATATTTATGGTGAGTAATAACTTTCTATTTCGCTTTCTTTGCTGAAATGTGCTTGCACACATGCACACACACAATGTGGATCAAAGACAAATTTTGAATTTTGAAGACAAAAAGACCTGAGGATGTTTCCGGTTCAGTCCTATTTATAACCTGCAGGTGCACCTCATCAAATGACTTCACCTGTCCGAGGTTATATAAGCCAAAGTTTTTGGCGTGTTTGACACACACGTGCTTCACAACCGGGGAACAAAGAGACGTTCCCATAGCGTTTTCATGCAGCATCGAGTGTAGCTTTTGAAAGGGAACATCCAACTTCTTTGGCAATTACCTTTTGAGGCTTTCCCTCCTTATGGAGGATGTCAATGATGGTTTTCTGGACAACTGTCAGGTCAGCAGTCTTTCCCATGATTGTGCTTCCTTCTGAACCAGACTGAGAGACCATTTTAAGGCTGAGAAACCCTAATAATTTCAATTATGATAAATCATGGCTTGAACTATCTTGCTTTGCATGTAATGAGTCTATCTCATATATTAATTTCATCTCTTATGTTACTGCAGATAAATGAAATAAATGAACTTTTGCACTGAAATAAATGAACTTTTGCACGATATTCTAATTTTTAGAGTCTTACCTGTATAGTTTATGATAATAGGATATATATACTTCCAGTAATATTGTTAAAAATCTTTTGGCAAAATGTTTGTGTTCAACACACGCTATCGCACAGAAATCCTCAAAAAAGAGCAATGTCTGTCCTTGTACACATTCACACGTGGAAAGTGGTACTACTTTCTGACATCCATGCACACACTCACAGCATTGGTCAGCCAGTAGAGCAAATGCAGAATAAAGTGTCGCCGCCTATCAGGGAGAATAGGAGCAACACAGGTGACGTTGAGCCAACGGCGATATCCACGGAGTTGGATGTATAGTTCTTTCAATGTTATTTATGTACTAGATTGTTGTGATGGGTCGTTCATGAACAATTCGTTCTTTTTGAATGAATCTTTAACATGACTTAGATTAACAAGTAGTCTCAGAGAGTGATCCGTTCATTTTCTACTGGGCGCTCATGCGGAAAGCATCGCAACACCTCCGTATGTTATATACAGGAAACAGAAATGAGTAGTTACCTTTGAGTCTTTTCGGTGGTGAGTCGTTCATTCTTTTGTCACGTGACTCCCATAGACGCTATGCAGTGCAGTACACAGGAAACAGTATTGAACGATTCTGCTAGTGAGTCTTCGAGTCCCGAATCGTTCGGTCTTTTGACTCCCATAGACGTTATGCAGTACAGTACACAGAAAACAGAACTGAACGATTCTTTCTCAATGACTCTTCTACTCAGAGTCGTTCATTCCTTTGTCACGTGACTCCCATAGATGCTATGCGGTGCAATAGATTCAAAAGAACGAACGACTCAGATTGGAAGATATAAGAGGTGAGCTACTCATACTGTTTATTCTAATATGTCCTTAGTTGCACTGTAATATTTTCATAACTGGAACTATAGCCAAAATTTGTGTATGTAGATGTATTGGGGGTATTTTTATTGAAAACGCAACATTTTAATTTATTTCTGATCAAAAGAACGAAATGAATGAAATGACTCAAAAAAATTAGTCAATTTTGATGAACGACATTCAAAGAACCGAGTCACTAAAATGATTCAAACCTCCCATCACTACTAGATTGGTAACCAACCCTCATATGAGCTCCTGATGTGATGGCATCATTGTGAGAGCCTGCTGCACTGGCTAAAGCAATATAATTTAATTTCCAATTTCTAACCTTACCATTATTACTAAACCAACATTGTACCAACCTTGTGATTATCTACTGAACCAACACCAATGGGCCAATGTTGGGCCAACAGACAAAACAACATTGGGCCAACTACTGATGCGAGAAAAAAAATGTGCAAAAAAATTAAATAAAAAAACCTTGAAACAATATCTCTTGCTCTTGCTCACTCACTCACACGCTGAGTAGTCATATGTGTATGCGTTTCACGTACACATTAAAGGTAAGTAATTAAGGTGGTTCATGTACTTACATAAAATATAATCCTACCGAAGCCCCTGGGAATGTTTACACAAATATTAGTCAAACCTATGCTTGACAATCCATAATAACAATGAAGGTGGCATGGTAGTGTAGTGGTTAGCACTGTGGCCTCGTACCTTAAGAGTCTAGGGTTTCATTTCTGCCTCAGGTCTGTAGCTTGGAGTTTGCATATCCCTCCCTCCCTTGGGATTTCCTCTGGGTACTTCAGTCCGAAGACATACAGATTAGGTTACCTGAAGTTCCAAAATTGCTCGTTGTGTATGTGTGTGTGTGTGTGTGTGTGTGTGTGTGTGTGTGTGTGTGTGTGTGCCTGTGTCTGTGCCCTGCAATGGATTTGCACCCTGTCCAGTGTGTACCCCACCCTAAGTCTCATGGGATAGGATACAGGCCCCAGGGACCCTGTACACAAAATAAAGCACTATGGAAAATGAATTAATAAATAAAAATTAATTATCTTGCGCAAATAAGTAAATCAGTTCATGGAAGCCGATTTTTGACGCACACTTCCTTTCTTGAGCATCTAGTACTGTGGCGATTATGGCCAAAGTCTCTGTTTAGAAAGCATGATCAAATTGTTAAGTTTTAAGATTAATAAAAATAAGAAGAATTATTGCTTGATGTGTCCACTTACTGGCTGCACCCTGAACCAGGAGAGGGATTAACACACACACACTCGAATGATGCGTCTGAAGATCTCTGTTTATTTTCAGCTTGGAGAGCGCATTTGAGCTTTTGGCCAGGTGCCCTGTGTCCCGTATGTCACATACATCTAAAGAACCAGTCATAGACAGACTCTGACAGAGACAGACAGTACAGTACATATGTTCATCTGAAAATAGCCTATAGGAAGTGGTACCTATAAGGAATCAGCAATATTAGAGCATAGAGCTCTTAGCATAGAGCGATGGGAAAGTTCACATCATATTACAAAACCTTGCAGTATCAGTATCAATTTGAAGTAACAGCCAAAAAAGACAAAACCTTTTTAGTACATCATAAACCAGTGAAAAAAACATCTTACTGAAACTGTTTGAGAAATGTAAATGTTATTATCGAGCTGGCTATAAGTGACACTGTTTACCTTCTTCTTCTGATTTTTGTTGTTTAACAGTGGTTAGAATCCAGTTGGTAGGTTATGTCACCTCCAAATGTAGTAAATAAATAAAAATTCTCTCATTCTCTCTCATCTTCACTGTCTCAACACTCAGTAACACTCAGCATCTAATTAAAGTTCTATAGGTTGTTTCACCGCCACCAATAGATCTCTCTCTCCTCTGCTTCCCTGTCCATTAAAGCCAATTTTCCAGTCCAGTCTTCCGCAAAAAAAACAGCATTAAATGCTTCCTTCTCTGATCAGTTACTTCTTATTCTAAAAGACTCTGAACATTGCTTTCTACTCTCCCTAGTTCTTAAATTTGTCCCATTACATATATAGCCTCTTCTGTATATACTTGACAGTGTCATTTTATGGCATTCTTTACAGAGACCCGTTGAGTGTTTTTTTTTTTTTTCAAGGCCAGCTCGTCAGACCTTTTATGACGAAACCGATGATGTACCACAGCAACTGGCTGAACAGACCAGTGCGCCATCTACTGGACATATTGATGTCTACGGTACTTGCTTGGGTGCGTCCAGATCAGCCTGAAGTACCCTGCAAAGTATACAGCACATGATGTTCAGCCGTTAAGTATGATTCCAATACACAGGGAGTGAAAAAAATTGCAAGAGATATTGCACCTTGCTGATGCGCGGGAAAAAATAGAGCTTGAAAAGGAATTTATATATTTATTATAATTATTTTTTTTTTTAAAAAGGATGACATAATACTAATATGACACAGTTAATCATAATTTATTAATCAAATAATTTATTTATACGTTATAATGTTCGCCGTGTGAAACAACGGGAGCAACATTAATCCGAGGTTCGCACGGAGGAAGTGACGTCTGTGCTGGTGACGTTGCAGGGTGTTTCGAGCGATTTTTGTCGAGGGAAGCTCCCTTAACCGACATACACTTCGGAATAGAACGCAGCCCCACATTCTAATATAGTGCCCTACGGAGGGTGTACGAAGTCTTTAAACCCTACAGAAGTGCACCAATGTAGTAAGCAGTGACCTATTTGTGATTTAGCTGTTAGTTGGGGCTTGTATCTATGGAAACGGACGATACTAACAAAAGTTTGGTTTTCCACTGGTCTGTTCGGTATAGTTTTAGTGTGTTTCATAGTTTATTGAAACTACATTTGCGACCAAAACAAACAATTAGGTATCTGATTCTTAGCTAATCTTAAAGTTATCTCACTCACATTAAACTGCGAGTTTAGACAAGCACTGGCGCGCAGTTAGCCAACTAAATTAGTTAATCGTAGATAAGTTATTAAAGCATGGAAGTTTCCGCATCTGCTCTAAACCATGTGAACGATTTCTGGTTCATGCTGGATGAAATGGCACAAAATAATCCTGATGAGTACAAGAATTTTATCGCGCGACAGATGCGAGACGGTGCGGAATATTTTTCACCCCCTGAGCCTAACACCTGCCTCCGCGCATCTGTAAAGGTAAATAACAAAAAGAGTATGGCAGGTAATACACCTACGGCGGATGGCATCCTGTTTTAAAGCTTGTACGCTCCCTTCCAGAAGCCACACCATGGGATGCTGTACGTGAACGTGTGTAGCTGGAAGCGAGTCCCTGCCCCGGCCTCTCCTACTCAGCCTGTTCCCGTGTGTGGTGGAAAACTGGAGAGCATTTCTCAAAGCCAAGGTTAACCTGATTTTCCGTATGAAATCTACAACATAATAAAAATTAAATAACAAAATATGATTAGTTTAATCTAACATGCACAGTAGTTGGTCAACACTTTTTTCGTTTAATTAATAACTAACTTCACAGGAAAAAAAAACAAATAAATAACTCCTCCGTTGTGTCCGTTAAAGGTCCCATACAAACAACCCCTAAATGTCATTATGTAGGGTTCCCTTCACTGTATGTCCCAAGGACAGTATTGGGGGTACATTCCTCGGATGTCCTCCGGACCTTTGGAAGACAGTATGCAAACATTCTGAGAATGTCCTACAAACATTTTATTTTGGCCAAAATCATTGACACTACTATTACTACTAATAATAATAATATATTATTGTTGATATCATCTTCACCAGATGATAGAGTGAACACGTTGCTGTTGCAGCACACAGAAACATATGGCGAATTAGTGCAGTGTCTTAATTAATGACATGTGCAGCAATGTGCAGCCGTTACGGGCAATAAATCTAAAAGGCTGAAAACGTTTGCATGGGGATCAAATGTCAATGTCACAAAAGTCCCCTGAATGTCCAGGGGCATCCACTGTTTGCTAGGTTATTATGCCTTTTAACCCTTTCACACAGTACACCAGCGTTACATTTTTTAATGGACATTTTCAGTCAGTAGGCTATTGTTATAGCTATAAGCAAATTACTCTCCCCGGCCAAAAATGTATGTCACACACTGTAATATTTGAAGAAGAAACAAACATGGTCAAAATCCGAAATCACATTTAAATATCAAAAACCTTCGTAACGAGCAACACAACACCGGTAGTGTGTGAGTGTCTTTTATCTGGGTCTGTAATTAATCTGTAATTAGGTGTGTTAGAATTCAGGTCAGCTGGAGCATTGGGAGTTGTAGTTCTTGTTAGTTGTTGTCCTGGTTCTGACTTCATTGAACAACCTTTAGGTTTGATTACAGAGCACATTGGCAGTGCCACTGTTTTGACAACATCATGCAATAACATACCATTTATTGCTGTCCAGAGGTGCATTACTTTTTTCGCTGAGATCTTGTATTGATGATGGGAGATTCAAAGAACTCCATAAAGTCTTTTCCAGTTCATTCAATAGATGCTTAATAAGGCTATGCTCATGACACTTTGGTGGCCAATTTGTGTTTCCTCAAGCTTCCTGAAAAATTTAAACCATTGTTATCTGGGAATATGCCCGTGTCATTACGAAAGAAAACCCAACTAATGGGATAATCTGGCAATTCAGTACATTCAAGTTGTCAGTTGATTTTTTAATTCATTAATAAATTTTTTTTGCCACATAACTGAGCCTGTACCTGAGCAATTGAAGCAACCGCAGATCATAGCACTGCCTCCAGAGGCTTGTACAATGGCCACTATACATGATGGGTGCTCTCTATAGGGGCCATTAAACTGCAACTGTCCTCTGCAGCTTCCTCTGTCACCAGTGTTGGGGGATGTTACTTTTTAAAGTAACTAATTACATTACAAAATTACTGTCTTTAAAAAGTAATCAGTTA
>JAOVVB010000016.1:14538173-14554764 GCA_028570985.1 Heterobranchus longifilis | reverse complement strand
ACTGGGAGTCACCTTGGGAGGTGGGATGAGAACCAGGGCATTACCAGGAAGCCCACATGGACACGGAAAGAACATGTGAAACACAGTCAGTGACTTAAGCTCAGGGTTGACCCTGGGACCCTGGAGCTGTGATGCGATGCTACTGTTCACTGTACAATGCTGTGTTCTTGTTTATGGACTATTACATCAAATTTAAGATATGTCATAAATATTGCTGAATTATAATGAAAAAATTGATGACGCCATGATGATGGTGAGATTTTTAAAGGTCTACATCAGCTATGCCTTTAGCAATTGGTGTTAATTGGTAGGGATGTAACGGTACACATACAGTAGTCATGGTTTGGTATGCATCTTGGTTTTTAAGTCATGGTTCAATATGTTTTCAGTACAGTAAAGTAAAAAAAAAACCCCCAAGCATTATCCATGTCTAGATATCTTAGAGATGAATTGTTTAAGAACACAAGCAGCACTATCTAAAGCAAATAATGCAAACAATGGTTTTAAATAAGGGATATATAAAGGATAATTTTTCTTCTATATTATTTGTACTATTTGCTTCTGTTACTATTTTTGCACAACTTACTGTACGACTCTTTCTCCATATTAAATTGGAAGCATGTCTTTCGTTACATACAGTACCCCCACAACAGAACTATCATTCCCAAATCTAAATTCCTTCTGCGTTCATACGCTCATTCGTCCGAGTTTCTTGCCTTGCATGTTGTCTGTTCAATGCAGGAAAATTAGCGCATAGGATGAAACGGTGAATTATATATATATATTTTTTTTATTGTGAGTCCTCAGTGACACGCTGCCTGCTCCGTTAACTGAATTAGTAGAGAGAATTGGCCAGCACTAGTTAAAGCTAGGCTGTGCACCATACCAAATATCTTCTACCCAGCAGCATCTCTATACATAAAAATACATGTAAAATACATGTACTGTTACTCTCCTTCTAATTAGCTTTTATAAATGCAGTTTAAAAATGTATTAATTGGATTTGGTGTGTGGAAGGTGGAACTCAGGCCCTGGGGTAGCTCAGTGGTTAAGGCATTGGACTACGGTTAGGAAGATCCCAGGTTCAAACCCCACAACCACCAAGTTGCCACTGTTGGGCCCTTGAGCAAGGCCCTTAACCCTCAACTGCTTAGATGTATAATGAGATAAAAATGTAAGTTGCTCTGGATAAGGGCATCTGCCAAATGCCTAAATATAAATCATCTGGCAAATCATTATCGTTCAACCACTGCTTATGGATTGAGTAAAAAGTTTTTCACTGTACTAGACTAAATTTGGCACCGGTGGCTCAGTGGTAGGTTTCTCGGCTGCCATGCGAAAGGTCCGGGTTCGATTCCCAGCCAATGGATGCAATGCCGGTCCCAAGCCTGGATAAAATTGGGAGGGTTACGCGAGGAAGGGCATCCGGCGTAAAACCTGTGCAAAAGTTGTTGGTCGGATTGGATGGTCCGCTGTAGCGACCCCTCGATGGGAGCAGCCCGTACCATTGAGTCCTGTATTTATTACGTTTGTATGGTAATAAAGAGTGCTTTCACTCCTGTTAATCCATTTTCTGTCTCACTCGCAATGCTTTTATTGTTTTTTTTTTTTCATTAGCAGCAACATGCCATACAAAATGAACAAGTAGTGGGCGTTTAAAGTGTATCCGATTCACAGGACATATCAATGAAGAAGAGGTACACCTGTACAATCTTAGTTTGTTAACCCTTCACACACACAAACACACACTGTCCATTCCCCAACTCCAAGCCAGCTTAACATATCTAAGTAATGGTTTCTGAGCAAATGAACATGTACTTCTAAGGCGAGACACCAGGCATATTTAGAAAAAGGAAAAAAAGAATAGAGGGAGAAAAAATGAAATAAACAATAGGAAAAAAGGCATTGAAAGTCTGGGTTTTATATGCAAAGAAATGGATAAAATGGGGGGAAAAAAGAGAAAGAAAAATGTATTTAGGTGAAAACAAACAAATCAAATAAAAGGGGAGAGTAAAGTGTAAATTTACCCTGAGACTTTGAAAAAGATAAAGGAAAGGCCGCCACACCTGTGGAAATTTTAAGCCTGAATTACAGATTGAGTAATGAATCTTCTCAAGGGACAAACAGGACATAATGACCCTAAGCCACTGGGCATGGGAGGGTGAGGTGGGATCCATTCACTTAAATAAAAGAGAAAGCCTGGCCAAGAGGGTTTTCTGAATCACTTTAATGATGTGTGAAGAACACATCAGGTTTCCATGGAAATCCACTATACTGTATGTGAAAGACATAGGCTTACATCCATAAAACCAAGCTTACCCATTTTTAATTTTTATTGTTGTCATTTTTCAGGTTTCATAACAAATGCAGACTATTTAAGTTATTTCTTTTCACTCAGGCATCTCATGACCTATCATCAGCTGTCATCTTTGTGGTGTGATTGAGCGCAACATTTTACTGAAAACGGAAGGTGGCTGTTATTCCCCGAATGCATGTCCTTATTCTTTCATTTCAATTACGGTTAGGTTCCTTTTTTATATTGTTGATGGGTGAGATGTCTTTGCAGTTGTTTTGTGTGTCACTGAGATGCAAACAGATAAAGAAGTGCTAAATAATGCCCCACTTTACATGTGTATCTCTCTACTAATGCAGGCGAATTGTAAGACAGAAAGGGCATTTATTTTGACACGTACACGGTTGTTAGTTAAAATCTACAATCTCTAATCTAATGTTCTATAAACATATTGTGAAGCAAAAAATGCAGAAGTTTCAGTTATACAACTCTGTAATCTAAATCAACGGTTAAAAATTTAAAGGCAAGAGTTTTTGATAATTTTAGGAAGTACAATGCATTACATTGTATTGTATCTTGTTATGATGAGTGAGGCAAAACCGTGACACAAGATTCGATCTCATTCTCCGGTGAGATGTACAGACATGATGGCCAACGTGAATTCTTTCAGCATGTTACCCTGAGATGTACGGTTTATCTCTGTTTTTTTATCTCTCTTTATCTTTGCTTCACTCTGTTTCCTTCCATCTGTCTACACCATGCCAGTCATACTTTACTCATTAACCTAACCAACCCCCCCCCCAGTAGATGAAGTGCACATATTCACAGGAGGAGATGATAAAGCTGCATGGATTATGCTCTGTTGTCTTGAGGTCAATGTAGAGCACTTCCTTATCTCCATCGTCCTGTCTGAATTTAGATAAGCTATAATGAGCACACAATGGCCGTTTACATCGATTATGCATGATAAAAGCAGGACCAGTTGTCCTGTTTATTGACTGATAGCAGAAATAAGTGAGAAATTGCAATCTGATCTCGGTCCTCTTAACAAAGATGGTGTTTTCCAGCGCCATCTTGTACCAAGTATAATATAGTAGCTGGAGTATAAGGGATATTATTGTAGTGTAAACAATTTAGTGTTAAACCTAGATGAAATAAATTATGTCTAAATTGGTATGTTGGGAGATGGTAAGATTCTAATCCTGGGGGAAAAGAGGTTTTATGCTTTGTCTTACATGCAAACTCTACCAAACCAAGTGTTTTGCCGAACAATAAAACATAGATGAGATTCTAAATGATAATACATAAATGTTGGCATTAAAGATACCATATGTATGATGGCACAGTGGCTTAGTGGTTAAAACTGTGGTTATTATTAAGGCACTAAATTAGTGGTTAGTTTTCATGTTCTCTCAGTGCTTGGTGGGTTTCATTCAGGTCCTCCGGTTTCCACCCCCCGGAGGAACTAGAATCAAGGTCTACGTTGGTTGGTGTTTCCACATAGTCTGTAGTACAGTATGTGATAGGGTGTTAAAGTATGTGTGTTTGTCCAAGGTGTACCCCGCCTTTTGTCTCATGTTCTCGGGATAGGCTCCAGGTTCCCCATGACCCTACACAGGATTAGCCGTATTGATATATGGATGATGTATGGATGGACGGGTGGATAGTGTGCATTTGAACGGGGATGGATGCCACAAGTTTATGCAAAAATGTATGTGTGTCTTCTCAACACAGGCTTCAATAGAAAATATTAGGCACAAGAATGTGGTTAAATAGACGTTGGACATGTATCAAAGGAGGAACCATTAGTGTATGACATCAACAGTAAATCGGTTCGTCCACTTGATCTGCTCCAGGCGTGTGATTGTATGATTAGATCATTGTTCTCAGAGGATCATCAACCACTGTCTAGACACATCATCTGAAGACTTCTTAAGTGTTGGTGTAGACTTGGCAGGTGAAGTAGGGTGTAGGAAGTTACAATGGAATGGGATCACCCCAAATCAACTTAAGCATGCATAGCACAAGAGCTTCGAGTTTTAGTTTTGTTTGTGTTTTGTGTAGAGAATCAATGAAATTTATGAAAAATTGAAGAATAATTACATAATACAAAAAATTGATTAACAAGTGCAGCATCCCTTTTTGCTTTTTAAAAGCCAAACAACCACCTTTCTAATTAAGAGCTTTATAAACCTTTTGGGAAAATCTGAGTCACTTAAAATTGTTGAAGACTGAGCAGAGCTAGGAGGACATGGAAATTTGTCCCTTTTTCTTGTGTTTGTGCAGCATGTCCAGATAGCAAAAAACAGCACATACACTTGAGGTAACATCTCAAAATTCATCTTAACAGTTAGAGTAATATTTGTGATTTTCTTGTGATGTCTTAAATCAGTTAACAGTTTGTAACCTTAACAATGTAAATGTCATATTGATTAAAACATATTACCTGTTAAACGAATGGAATTGCACACTAGAGATGGGTTCCACAGTTCTTTTGCATGGCAATTCATATAGTATTTCACTTTATATCACTTTAAAATCAATTTTTGAAAATAAAATTAAAATGTATATATGTTTGCCTTTGAGGTGGTAAACTGCCACCATTTCTCTATAATCCTACAGGTGGTATGCTCCACACACTGGCATCCCGTGTGATAGGAGCAAATTAATGTTTAGAATAGAATTTGTTTAGAATTGTAAAAATCCCGATAATCGACTGATAATATTGTATCGGCTAATTCCCATCCCTCTTGCACAGAGTTGTAGAAGGGATCTGTTTAAGTCTCACTATCTGGTATCACCCACATGAGGATGGGTTCCCTTTTGAGTCTGGTTCCTTTCTCCTGCTTTGACAGACAGCTGGATATATTTTTACTTATATCCAGAACAATGTCCAATGTTAGAAAATATATACAAATAGAGTTGAATTTAATGATTAATAAATATAAAAAGATAAATTATAAAATTAACCTGCAAAATAAATGAAAGAAACAACATTGTGAAACAACCTTTTAATAAGGCAAAAATATCCCTGATATTACTGTATATGCTTCACGGCCAAATGTTCGTGGATATCTTAACCATCGCACCAATATTTCCCTGTTGGACATCCTATTCTAGATTTAATTCTTCTTTATTACAGGTTGCAATAACCTCCAACCTTCTGGAAAGAGAGTGTAGTTCATTTAGCCACACGAGCATTAGGCACGTACAGTACAGTATGTTGGACCGGACAAGGAGGTCTGGTGTCCAGTTCATCCCAAAGGTGTTCAATGGGGTTGAGGTCAGGGTTCTTTTCATGGCTACTTGAGTTCTTTCAAACATAACAATGTTCATATCTTTATGTAGCTTGCTTTGTGCACATGCTGGGTCAGGATTAAGCATTAAGTGTAAGGGAAATCTTATTGCTGAAGACATTCTATATAATCATGCATTTCTATATTTGTGGTAACATTTCAAACAAGGTGTGGTGGGCAGGTGTGAAAAACCTTCAGAAAGCATCTTTGTCTCTTCCTGTTTGAGAAGTCCTTAACCTTCTGCACTGCTGCTGCTCCCAGGTTTCAGAAGCAGATGTGACATGTGCGCTCGTAGCACAGTAGCCTCTGTGATCCTCTGGGTCAACACAAAACTCATAGGGAAACTATCTGTGGCATATACAAGCATTCTAAAGGCTTCCTCCCACAAAGTCACAAGACACACTAGGATGCTATGCTTGATACTTTGGGGTTCTGAATCCAGTTTTTACTTGCTTGTCTAACTATAAATTTTCTGATTTGTAGTTGCTAACAGAAAGGCGTTGATGAGAAATACTGTGGGGGAGGTACACATGGTGTAATTGCAGCTTTGCTTAATCAGACCACAGTATGAGGTGGAAATCCCTGAAATTAAAGGTTAAGCTTATGGCCTATTTCTAATTAAACAAGCTTTTATCTATTTTGGGCTTTTTGCCTCCACCTTGTTCCTTTGCGCCATGTATAGGAGTTCTTTCTTTTTCATGAGCATTTTCTTATTGTTGTTTATTATGTGTGTATAGCCTGTGACACTTATGTAATATAATGCAATCATTTTACAATTCAGCATACAGAATGTAAAAGTGTTATGTATTTGTGTAGTAAAAACTTGCAGCATTGTAGGTTTTCTTTAAAAAAACAACAACAAAAAAAAAACAAGAACAACTCCGAGTTCCAGGCATGAAATGGAGTGAGTGGAGGGTGCACAGGATCCTCTGTTCTGAATAACTCTGTGATTGCTCATGCACATGGTCTCTGCAAGACATTCAGGGCTCACTTACAACGTGACCTAATTTTCTCAAACCCGCCTGCGAGTTCTTGTGCTGCTGGCGGTTTTGAAGTCGTCTCTTCATAAGAGCATTTTCAAAGTCCTGCCTGCCATTCATGCGAAACTATGTCAGATGGTTCAGGGGGTGTTCCTCTGGGCTCTGTTGTTCTGTCATTGAATACATGTAGAGAACAGTGAAGGAAATGGTGAGCAAAAGAAAAAAAAAAAAAAACCCAGACAAACGTACAAAAAGTCTTGGAATGTTTATAAGAATCCCCGGAGCTGTGGATGGTTTGAGTTTTTCAGTATGTGTGGTATCTGAAAAGTGGCCAAATGTACGTAAGCCCCAAAGGCTAACTCTCTCTGCGTCTAAAGGAATGGGCTAGGTTTCAGTGGTTAACCTAAGATTGGGGAGTGCTACAGTACATAAGCAATGGCTAGCCAGCTCAAAGAAACAAAGAAATATAAAACACTTTTGCCTCTCAGGTTTAGGGCTGTGTTTACTTTTGAACCAAATGACTGGTTCCCTGTCAGCACGTATAGCACTCATTTATCCAGTGTTCGAATGTCTAGTATCCAGTCATGAGAAGAAAAAAAAAAAAGTTTGTGAATCCTTTGCAATTGCCTAAATCTTTTGCTTTAGTGTGTTCTGTTCTCCATCCAAGTCATAATAAAAGGCAGACACATTCGTCATATACTTAGAAGACACATACCTTTGTTTTTTTTTTTTTAGCAGGACAATGCATATTAAAAACAGAACATCTGTAACATGCCAGAATTAGCCAAAGGCTAGTTTTCATCTGTTGTCCTGTAGGCCTGTTGTACAATGGCACCCTAAAAAAAGCATAAAATATTATAAACAGTTAAAAAAAAAAAAACAACAACAACAGTAAGAATCGGCATGTTAGCGCAATGTTAATCAATTGCAATAATAACCGCACTGGCGTAAAAAGACAATGTTATTCAGATTAAAGAAGTTGTGAATAAGCACCCGGAGCAGCAGCAAGGAGTTTAGTAAAAACATAAAAGCAGGAACAGCAACGACGGGTTTAACAAAAAAATGTAAATTGTGTTTTAATGTCAGTATTGATGACTGAATAATCATTTACAATGCAGGATGGAAAAGGTGGTGGACACCTGTAATTAATATATAATTATTTCAACTGGTAGCAGCATTAACCATCCCCCAGAAGCTGCTGATCTGACCCAATGGTGAGCGGGAATGTTTTTGGATTTTTCTCCCATGAACAACTCTTACAGATCATATTATAGCATTGCAGTTGGTTTCAGGTCTACAGTAGCTTGTTTTAATTTAGTCTTTGATCTCCAGCCAGTCCTTCTCGATCATACAACAGCTACCAGATATGATGAAGTCTAACAATTTAGTAAAGCCAACCAGCCACTCATGCAGTATCACAGGGCAGGGTAGCACACTTGGAAGAAAGTTCTATCAGCCCTATTCTGCATATATGTCCTCACTGTGTTGTGATAGACATTCGAGAGAGAATGTATCATCCCTCCTAATCAGAATACATTGCCAGTTTTGCATCCAGTTTTGGACTCCCATCCAAAGGTGGCCGTGGCATCCTCTGAATTTTGAACTTGTGTTCTATAGATGATAAAGCGGCCATTTTTTGTGGTTGCCGTGATTCATTCTGTAATGGATGTAACCTGTTCAGTCTTAGAGGTGGTGAAGCAGCTCCAAACCTGTTAAGTGATGTCAGAGCTCTGTGCAAGCCACATAACCTTGGCAAACCGTACAGTGGCATTGTAATGCAGGAACACATGGGCCTAGTCATTTTCAGTGAAGGGAACCTGTAATGCTACAGCATACAAAGGCATGATTTACAATGGTTTCAGGAATACTTACTGTATATATAGTATGGGTGTGATGGTCAGGTGTAAACAAACCTTTAGCCATATAGTTTAACTCCACCATGTCTCATAGCTGGCATGAGATTTATATATTTGTAATGGAAGGACATTGTGGAGGAAACTACTGCTTTTCAAAAAAACAAACATTGCTGCTAAAATTTGAAAAAGACCACCTGGATGTTCCTCTTGGATAATGTGAACAGATTGAGACAGAAGTTGAACATATTTTTGTTCATGTTTGGAAATAAAAGGTCCTGTACACCAACTCTGAAACGTCAGGCCTGGCATAAAATTAGGCACATGTGTTTGTTTATAATAATATTGACTTGCATGTAAACGATGAAGTGCAATTCATTCATTTATTCAATTATTCATCTCCTATACTGCTTATCCTATACAGGGTCATGGGGAGCCTGGATCCTATCCCAGGGCAGGGTGTCAACTCATTACAGGACGGACACACACATACCGGATAATTTGGGAACGCCAGTTAGCCTAACCTGCATGTCATTGGACTGTGGAAGGAAACTGAAGTACCTAGGGGAAACCCATCAAGCACAGGGAGAACATACAAACTCCACACACATTCTCGAGGCGGAACTCAAACCCTTGATCCTGGAAGTGCAAGACCACAGTGCTAACCATTGCGCCACCGTGCTGCCCCAAGTGCAATTTAATAAGTAATTAATGTACAGTAGGTTTCTTGAGTACCCACTACAAAAATGGCAGAAGGGGTACAGCTGTGAAGATAGAAAGGTCGTCATGATCTTCCACCTGAGTAGAGAGACCTTAGATGGCTTTTGCAGTACACTATCTTTGTAAAAGGATCTTGCTCAAATGAATTACAGTACATATTCCAGCTCCATGACCTTTAAGTGCCAGGCTCAATATAAGGTGTTCATTTGTTTTGTCATCTTACAGTAAAACATTATATTACAGTAATATTGTAGCAGATATTGTGGTTTCAGAAATAGCACCATGGTCCTCACAGCTCCAGAGTCCCCTGTTCAACTATGAGTTTTGTGCCCAGTGTTGCCACTCTGCATACAAATTTAATCCATTCCGGTGATGAGTTATTAAGGTGAAATTTTGTATTGTGAAACACATTTTCCCATAGGAAACAATGTAATTGCAGATAATTTGTTACAGCCATCCAAAAATATTACCAATATTACCAATTTCCAACAATATAATCATATTTCTATATATAAAAACAATCAAAACATTTAGAAAATACATGTAAATGAAGTAAAATAATGAAGAAACTGAAAATGGCTGCCTTTTCTTCTTCCTGCCGTCCTTGATAACATTCTTGGGACCCATGGTGCCATGTCTTCACTAAATATTGTGAAAAATATGCAAGCTAGTTTCACTTGGCTTTCCACTGAGACAAACAGGTTTTGATCACCCATTGGAAGTACCCACAACTGGATGTACGCACAACTGGAAGTACACGCAACTGGCTTGGTCGCTATTATGTCGAATATTCTTTGCATGCCGGGGCAAATTTCTTGCTAATTTTCAGTTCTTAAGGTGAAAAATTGCAAGGCGGGGCATCCGTATGCCGAGGTACCACTGTTTTCAGATCCATCATGACCCTGTTTAGGACATACCAGTTACTGAAGATGAATGAATCAAGAGTTTTCTTTCACACTGCGTGCTAAAGGAAGGACTCATTCTTCTTGTTAAGTGCACTGGCCTCATTTTAACCTCATCCTTAGAAGTAGAAGAATGAAGAACTGTCGTGCTTCTTGAAGCTGCATTACAAAGCCACTTTAAAATGAGTCATAAAAGAATTTATTCTTTCACGGCAGCTATAGGAAGATGACTTGCTGTTATAGAATGGCCTGATGTGAGCTTTCCCTGTGGTCTTGTTACTTTTGAATAATAAAACAGAGATGTAGAATATAGATTTATTGAATGTTGCTCATCACAGCATAAACATGTTGTTTGTTGCAAGCATCGTGACAAATCTCAGTCCTGTAGCCTCCCGAGACCTAAACTTTTGTGCCTTTTTACTTTTTTCTGTTTACTTGTACCTGATAAGTATTGAACTTGAAACTTTCCACAAGAGTCATAGCCAGTGTTCCTTATATGAGGATCTTTTACAGTAGAGCTGGGGGGGAAAGTCACATGCTCATATGAGGACAGTAGGGTCTCATGAGGCTACAGCAAGTGTTTCTGTAGGTTGGCTTGATGAATTCACAACAGCCAGCTTAAAAACAATTACATGCTAATATATATTGGTGTGATATCCGCGGCAGAGCTTGAAAACCCCTGGCCTAGAGAACAATCATAAATGATTAATTAACAAAGCTTGTTCATTTTGTTGTGTCAAGCTGTAGTTGAAGAGGTCAACAAACTAGCATAAGAAACTACAAATGATTAATTGAAAAAAGTCACGTAAATTACTTCACTTCTACTTTTTTATTCTTGTCTAAAACAGCTGCACATAAATCCAGTCTACAGTATGATTGGAAAAAAGTTCTTGCAAATAGTGTTGATTTGTTGATAAGTTTATTTCAAATCTTTTTTTCATAGAGACGGCATGGTAATGTAGTGTTTATCACTGTGGCCTCGCACCTCCAGGGTCGAGGGTTCGATTCCTGCCTTGGGTGTGTGTGGAGTTTGCATGTTCTTTCCATGTTTGGTGAGTTTCCTCCCACAATCCAAAGACATGGAGATAAATGTTTTTTTTAAATTAAGTCGCCCGTGGTGTGTGTGTGTTTGCCTTGCAATGCATCGGCACCTTGTCCTAGTGCCCGTGGTCTCCTGAGATAGGCTCCAGTCCGCCCATGAACCTCTTTAGGATAAGTGGTATAGAAGATGAATGAATGAATATCCCTTAATTTGAAAGCTATCTGTGAACCATCGAGGCATTCGGTCCACTAGCATCATTACATTCAAGCCTCAATTACACACCAAGATAAGTGAAACTCAGGAAGTGTAGAACTGTTTTCATTAAAAAATGATCTGTTTTCAGCGCCACATCTCCAGCTGTTTTACGCTGTTCAAACTTCTTGTTGGGTTTTAATTTAAAACCCAGTCCACTGACACAAAACTGAAGAAACTGCTGCTAAGAGATGCAAACACAGAGGGGGAATTTCTTCCCAAGTTTGATCTTTCATGCTAATGACTTAACTTGAAATTTTTAACTTTTTCATTCTCGTAGGGTTTTTCATAATCACATGACCGTGGAGAAGGACCGGGAAACTTTTTAACCTTCAAGCATTTTAACAGAAATCATTAGCGATGCAGCCGTGTAGTGATGGCGGCTATTAGCTGATAAAGCAAGAAGAGCGCGATCAACAGCTGCTCGCTATTAATTGTTAACAGACTGTAGTCTGTATGCTTTTAGCTAATAGCCAATAATTTTAAATATATCACATGTTGGACAGCTGCTGGCAAGTGCCTTTACTAGTGTCACATGTTTTTCAAATTGTGTTTAATTAATTTTTTATTTGTTGTAATAGATCCTGAGATTAGACGAATGCTATAAATTTTGTGCTTTTGTTCAGGGGTTAGTTGTTTCCAGTATATTGCACGATATGATTTTATGTGTAGGAATAAAATGTCAGTATGACATTTTGCATCAGTGAGCTTTACCTATGGGCTTTTGTTCATTTTAGGCTGTTAAGGAAGACAGTCCAACCAAAGATTCCACAATCAATGTGTAGACACAGTGCTGCTTCTAAATGGCAATAAAGCCACAAAGCCACAAGCCACACTGTTCAATTCAGATTTGTTTTTTGGACTTGCATGACATAACGTTCTCATTCAATCCTCATAATCTGGACCCCTCATTCATTTCAAACAATAGATACAATTTTAGCAAAAGATATGCTTGAGATTTTGTTCTGGAGGACGACATGCAGTTGGTCAGCTGTATTTTTTGAGCTCCAGAAGAAGCGAGAAAGCCAGACAGTGAGTTTTTAACACACAGCTGTTTTAGCACTTAATATGAAATCCCTGAGCTGCCAGTGCTGACTGATGACGTCATTGCCTTGTGCATTGACGCGTGCACAGGGGCAAAAAGTCACATCAATTTTGATCTGTCTGTTCTCATTCAAGGCACATGACTGTAGATCAGATACAGTATATAGTTGATCCAGGACCACATACGAAAGGGATTCTGATCTGAAAAACCTCCGATTTGTGCATCCAGACAGTCCTAGAAAAATCTGTGTCACATTAGGGTAAAACAATTAGAACTGAGTCACTTCAGGCTGCTAAGCCTAAGATTGAAAAGAAAGAACATGTAAAAATGTTGAAGCTAGCTGATTGGGAAGGTGAAAGAGTGCGTATGCTGCCAAGTCCCATGTGTTTGTTGCTTGGAAACCTTACTGACTCTAATGAAAAAAAAAAAGCTAATATAATATAGGGCAGCACAATTTGATACAAAAAATAATAATAATCTCATTTGCAATTATTATGAAACATAATGGTACAGTATAAACAGTGATATATATATAGCTGGTAAATGTACCATTTTGTATTCAAACGCATTTATATACAGTAGGCTTACAGCAAATAATGGCACAAAGGATCTTATTAAGAGATTCATCAATTCAAAATGATTATAAATAGTAATAATAATAATAATAATGGACACAAACAGAAAATACGTGTAATAAATATTAGCCTTTTGTGAATAAATAATTGCACAGGTCCATGTTACAATTTCAGTTTTTACACGATTAATTGTGCAGCACTCCTGGTACCCTGGCTGGGCTAAAAATGATTAGATAATATAAATGTAAATATAAACTTACCACAGATTAGTGCCTTAATACAGACAAAAAGGAAACAATTGAACATATGATTTTCCAGTTATGATAAGTACTGTAAATGAATCAGTTTTTTGCTCCATCTCCATAGCACATGATGTCCGTGACCGCGGTAAAATAAATGTTTCGGCTATGACTTGTGTTGTTCTTGCATTGCAAGTAAAAACTATTTTCGTGTCCAGTTAAAAAAATATGTAAAAATAAATAAATAATCAATGCCCAGACCCAAAAAAGTGATTCATCTACCCTTCCAGTAGTAAAAAGAATTTTATCTCCATGATAATGAATCACTCTTTCTTATCTAGGCTTGTTAGTTGCACAGGCCTCGCTGTGGTAGTCTGACAGTGATGTGACGTCATCTCATGTCCTCCTCGTTGCACTTTGTTCGTTTGTGGAGTGCATGCTTTCTAACGTGCTCTTGCATTTGTCTGTGTTTTAGAGATCCGCAATCAGCTGGTGGAGCAGTTTAAATGTCTGGAGCAGCAGTCGGAGTCTCGGATCCAGCTGCTACAGGACCTGCAGGAGTTTTTCCGCCGCAAAGCCGAGATTCAGCTGGAGTATTCCCGTAGCCTGGAGAAACTAGCTGAGAGGTTCTCGTCCAAGATTCGCTCCTCTAGAGAACACCAGCAGTTCAAGTAAGCCAAGGGGAAGATAGAATGATATGTGTGTGTATACTGTAGGTGTGTGTGTGTCGGAGTCTGTTAGTCTGTGTGACTGAGCATTAGGAAACGCTACAGTAATGTGGGACCTGCCACAATTGTCAATTATTATATATTTGCAGTTATCCGCGCTGATTTTTATTAACCATTATTTTTGCTGTCATTAATAATGTAACAATAATTATTGTAGTCAGTTAAGCATGGAAACGACATAAGAATACAATTAAAATCTCTCCATGGTTTATTTATTCCTTTAATCTGTAATCTATTTGTAATTAGAGTTTGTCATGTAAAGTGATATTTAGTGGATTTCATCAATAATCTATAAAACCTGTTATGTATAGTCCCTGTTTTTTTTTTTATTCATTTGCACAATTTCTATTCCACACACTGTTTATTGTTCCTTTTTGTGCATTTTAATTGTAGGTTTACATATTTAAGATATTGGCTCCTGTCTTCTCCTTCACATTTTTTTTGGAATCTGAAAGGCGGCTGAACTTGTTAAACTGGTTAAAGTACACGTTCAGTGTTAATAAGAAGCAGCTTTACAAGAATGTGTAAATAAAGAAATGTGTAGAATGATGTGTATGTTAATTAATCACTGCAGATTTTTATAATTGTGACAGGCATCGCAGTGTTGTGTGTGGGTTGTCGTTAATGTAAATCTTGCGTTCCTACAGTATATTATCTGCTTATGTACTGTATATTTCTATCACTGTAGCAATGCATCACAAGGAGAGCTTGTTTGGCTGAAGCTTTTCGGCTGAAGTTCTGGCTGCTAGTAATCACTGACAAGTTGCAGGATTTTTTACATTTATGTACAGTTATTTGTTTTTTTCTTGTTTTTTCTTTGTGTCATTGCGGGAGCAATTTTTTAGGTTTGATTCTTTTCAGTGAAAATGAAAGAAATTACAAGTAATTTAAAACAAACTCTTTAACCCGTAAACTGCATCAAACAAAATCGTTTGCAAGATTGCTCATTCAGTAACTCTCGGTGCTGTGCACTCGCCATCAGTTCCATTGTTGTGTCTGTTTTGACATGAAAAAGTGTAGACATGTTTATCGTAGTTTGTGTGGTGTGACTGACCTCTGCATTCAGAGTTATCATCATCTTCTTCTTCTGTACCACTTATCCTGTACAGGGATGTAGGGGGCCTGGAGCCTATCTGAGGAGACTTTGGGCACAAGGTGGGGTACTGTACAAGGCTCAAGGTCTTGGGTGCCAAGCCGTCACACACACACACACACACACTGTGGGCAATTTAACCTAACCGTAGGAGGAAACCCACTAATCACAGAGCGAACATGCAATCTCCACATAAACAGCTCCTTCAGCCCCTTTTGAACCTATGCTACCATGCCGGCCCATTCAGAGTGACCTTTAGTCTTAATTCATCTAAGCTAATGTTTTTGATATGAAACATAATCTATAAATGAGGTGCATTTCCATTTTATTTAATCTTGTTCAGTAACACCCCCTTTTGCCTAAAGCTTTGTTCTCAACTTTGTACAGGGAGAGACAACGCAGCAGAAATCAGGAACACAGCTCCAGTTTCATACATAGATGCCAATCATGCAGTAGATTTGCACTCACTCGGTGGTTCTGTTGTCCCTGTTCATGCTTTGTTTATTAGCGTAGTTTGCTCTCATGATGGATCATTTAAATCAGTATACAGTATAGGTAAAGCATCTAAAGTTCTAGGGACGTCTACAGGGACTAATAAATCCTTATTAATGTTATCACCATGGCTCTGGAAATCAAAGTCACTAAGCAACAAAGGCAGATTTAACACTATTTTTATCTTCTCTGAAAATAAATTCATTTTGATAATTGTTGTCTAGTGCCTTTGAAAATATGCTTTGATTTCATCAAAAGTGTCTTCATCCACTAACACAGTGGTGTAGTGGTAACCACTGTGGCCTTGCACAACCAGGGAAAAAAGTTCCTAAAGTTCCTAGAAAAGTTCTCCTTGTGCTTGGTGGGTTTCCTCCCACAGTTTAGGCTAATTGGCATTTCCACGTTGTCAGTAGTATGTGTGTGCTTGTGTGTTCTGTAAAGGATTGGCACCCTGTCCAGGTTGTGCACCGAGTTTCCTGGGATAGGCTCATGGTCTTGTGCAACCCTATATAGGATAAGCAGTGTGGAGAATGAGTGAGTGAGAGAGTGACCATCTTTATCCAATATGTCATTGAACATACGGTACAGTAAAAATGCCAAATTAACTTAAACATTGTGGGGTTTCTGACATTTAATATTTTCCCCACTGATAAAATACACTTGGATTCTCTACCCACTGGACATGAGGATCAGCACTCTTAAATGCTTTGAGGGAGAGGGGACACTCACTGTCCACTTTTACTATTAGAAACACATTCACATTTACATTCATGTAGTTATCCAAGCACCCAATCATGTGGCAGCAGTGTAATGCATAAAATAAATCAGATCTGTGTCAAGAGCATTGATTAATATTGACATCAAACATTCGAATAAGGAAAATGTGTTCCCTTTCAAAAGCTACACTCGATGCTGCGTGAAAACGCTATGGGAACATTCTTCTGTGTTGCCGGTTGTGAAGCATGTGTGTATCAAACACGCCAAATCTTGGCATATATAACCTTGGTCAGGTGACGTCATCTGATGAAGCGCACCTGCAGGTTATAAATAGGAGTGAACCGGAAACATTCCTCAGATCAAT
>JAOVVB010000016.1:14486639-14496902 GCA_028570985.1 Heterobranchus longifilis | reverse complement strand
TAGAGTTAGTTATGCTTCTCAGTGACATGGCAATGATTTGCCATACTGACCACTTGCTGTGTGAGTGTGGGTGTGTGTGTGTGTGTGTGTGTGTGTGTGTGTGTGTGTGTGTGTGTGTGTGTGTGTGTGAGTTAGTATGACAAAACAAATGCTTCTGTCTGGATTTCTGCTGAGAGGCAAACAGTGGTACAGCAGTGCATTTACACATGTATCCTATGAGTTGGCAGAGGACAAAGCACACAAACACACACACACACACACACACACACAAATATGAAGGTAGCACATTCAGGATAAGACTTCCTTTCTCTTGTGTTTCCTGCTAGAGGAAAAAACACAAACTATTAAAAACATTGTGATACGATGCACATGTTATTGTTTAATATGTCATCCCCCACCTCAGATTTCTCTGTATGAATAGGTATATGGGGTCCAAAAAGTTGTCTTTTTTATAGTTTCTCTTTCAGTCATAGAAAGGGAGTGGTGGCTCAGGCGGCTAAGGCTCTAGGTTGTTTTTGGGGATCTTAGGATCTGGGTTTGAGCCCCACTGCCAGTGGTTGTCACACCCCATACTATGTAGCCACTGGACCCAAGCCAGTTAGAAAACACACATTTACACAATGTAGAGAGAACTGAACATAGCCAGTACATCTATAGTACCATCATGTTCTTGGGTTTTGGGAGAACCAAGGAACGCATGAAGAAACCCACACTTACTGTACACTTAACCAGAGGTTAGGATCGAACCAGAAAGCCTGGAACCGTGAGACAGCAACATCATGGAGCTGCCTAATGGCTACCTATTTTACACAAACTGATAAATATGCATAAATATTATATCTTTTACACTTTTGTTTACGCTTCACTCCTCATTAATGCATACCAAGGGAGAAAGAAGGAAGCATTACAATTCTAACGTCAAATGATTATGTCAATAACGTCATAGTTCCATGGCATATTATTCATTTTATTTTTCTTTCATATTTGCAGTGTGCTGCAGAAACTACAGTACAGAAATACTGTGGTATACAGAAGTACAGAAATTCATTTTATTCTCATAGAATACCATAAGCTTTCAGGCCTTCAAGGATTCCCCCCCACCCTTTGGCCGTGTAAAGTCAGAGCTCTTTACAGCCAGGCTAGCAGTGGTGTCTCAGTAAATCCTCAAGCTTAAAACTTGGACTGGGCGTTAAAGAATCTGGCAGGATTTCAGTGTTGCACTCCAGAGCGCAGCTCATAGTGAATGTTATTTTATCAGTGGTGCAGTCTTGGTTACTCCACTGCCCCTGGCTTCAATCACAGCGGATTTTATAATAGAGTCACTCTGCTGGGTATTAAAAAAATCCTAAGACTAGGGCAACCCACACACACACACACACACACATTCACACACAGACAGCTGTTTACTGGGACTTCACCTTTCATGACCATAGCCATGGCAAATCAAGGGAATTGAGACAGTTTCATGATTCCCTTGGGCGGCTGAAATTGAGGTGGACAGCTCCTGTGGCGCTTTCTTGATTCTGTTCTTTTAAACGCTGTGTTAAAGTGTGACGGCCACAGAGTTGCCTTTTATTATGAAGTTCTGTGATTGGCTGCTGTGACAGGTTTCTTTCCTCTATCATAATGGACATTCTTGGTTCTGTGCTCAACTATGATGATGCATCTATCTATCATCCATAATCCACCAGGAAGCAATGAGAGGAGGAGAAAATAAAGGCTCCTTTATTACCACTGGGTTGTAGAGACGTGGTGGAGTTCTGACAGTTAAAACTGAAAAAGTGAGTATAACAGAGTGGTATAACAAAAAGTTGTTCGCCATAATGTCTAGGATTTACATCCCAGTGAATCCACATCCATTTGTGGTCAGGAGACCAAGAGTGAAAATATTGCCTTCTTCATGTCTACAGGGACACACCCTGCCCCCATGTTAATCAGAGCGACGCTCGCTAGAAAAACATTAACACATGTTTGAGAACCAGGGGAGTTAGCATTCTCCTTTAGGTGTGATGGAGCATGATAGTGCAGTGGCTAGCTTCATGTGCCTCAGGGGAAACATGCTAGTCACCATCATCCCTGATTGTAGCTGTCATGTGCCACAGAAGAATTAGTATGTGGTGAAAAAATTGAGTAAAACACCAAAAAAAAGAGAAAAAAACAAAGAAAAAATCTTTTAAAAACAATGGGAACAAATGGAAACTACATATATATGTATATTTTTGTTTAGTCTTTTGCATATTTTTGTTAGGAAGTTGGGGTACAGACAGAGTTAAGGTACTTGCTGAAGGCCTCAACAGGGGTATCTTGCTAGGGCTTTTACCCCTGACCTTCCAATGAGTACCACGATGACTTAACTGTTTGAGCCACCACTGCCTTTATTAATTACAGTTACAGCCATTTAGCCTGATGTTTGACGTCCTGATGGATATTCACATCAAGGATGGTTATCTAGGTGCTATATGAATAGTGTTTATAACACTATTTATTATTTTCATTTTGTACGGTTGACACCAATGCCCGGGCTCTGATTATCAGACAGTATCCTGTACTGACATCCTGAGAATGCCTCTCAGCAGGTACTGACCTGTACTGACATCCTGAGATGCCTCTCAGCAGGCTTGTGAAATATTACAGGTGTGACACGGTGCTGTTAGACAATCTGTGCCTGTGGTCATGTATAGTTGTGTCACAACTAAAACCGTGTGATTTCTGATCCAATACAAATCCAGTACCAAAAGATTTCAGGCAAGTATCACTCAGTATCAGTTTCAGAAACAGTCAGAGACACTGGGCCATGCGCTATATCATGTTAGTATATACACCGACCAGCGATAACATTAAACCACTTTCAGTTGAAGAGAATAATACTGATTATCTTGTAACAGTGGCACCTGTAATGCAAATGTTACAGCAAGCGAAAAGTCAGGTTCTCTAAGTTGATGGATACACAGGGGTTAGTACCTACCAAAATCAGTCCAAGGAAGGACAACTGGTGAGATAGTGACAGGGTCATGGGCAAAGATTCACAGATGTATGTGTGAAGAAAAAACTAGTATATCTAATCCAATCCCACAGAAGAGCTGCTGAAGTTAATGCTGTAAAAGTTAATATTTGGTTCTGATTGGAATGTGTTGTGACCCGTATCCTCCACCAGAAGTGCCTACAGTGAGCATGTGAGTGTCAGAACTGGATGGAAAAAGTGGAAGAAGGTGGCCTGGTCTGATGAATTGTTTTGTAAATGTTTTTCCTTCCATCCTGAGGTGGCCAGTTGAATGTGTCACTTACCTGGGGAAGAGATGGCACCAGCAAACACTATGGAAAGAAGTCAAGGCGGTGGGGCCAGTGTGATGCATTTGGCATGTTCTGCTGGTAAACACTGGGTCCTGCCATTCATGTGGATGTTACTTTGACATGTACCACTTATCTAAACATTGTCGCTGATCATCAACACCTCTTCATGGAAACGATATTCCCTTATGCAAACATTTTTGAAGAATGGTTTGAGGAGCAAGGCTTGTGATATTGTGCTGGAAAAGCAAGTCTGATCCAGATAGTCTGATCCACTCTTATAGAAGTTAAGAGATCTGCTGCTGACATTTTGTTGCCAGATACAAGTAGACACCTTGTGGAGTCAGGGCAGAACGGTTTTGATAGCACAAGGGGGAATTACACAATATTAGGCAGGTGTTTTAATATTATGGCTGACTGGTGTAAATACACAAGAGTCAAGCTGTAAAATATCTTATAATTAGGTTATTCAAATGAGCTCATGTGCCAGTTTAGTCAAATACCTACAGTAATTGAGCCCAAATGGATGGATTTATGGTTGAAGAGAGCTCGCAAGAGACTTCTGTTCATTAAAACACCATATATTGATTTACAGACATGTTTGTTTTCCTTCAGCATATTTGAAATGTGCAAAGTGTTCTACTAAATTAGGTTAGTTAATACTATTTTAACACAAATTAATTAGACAGGATATCCCACTGTGCTTGTACTTCTGAATTTGTGTTAAAGGGCTTATTTTCCCCTCTTTCCTTCCTCGAGCCATTTTATGTCTGTCACCATGTACTTTTATCGGGAGTTGCCTTTATATATAACAGTGAGAAAAAAGTAATTGCAATGTAGAATTTTCTACAAATTGATGTTGATGCCGGAAAATCTTTCAGCTTTTTACTAATGAAACAGAACTGCAGATGGGTGTACTCGGAGCTCGTTATCATAAAGGACACAAATGAGCTGGTGTCCATGGTAATGCTTTGCCACTTTTAAAAAATATTTTTCCCTTTTTTGTCCTTTATTCTTCTCCAGTGCTGTGACCTTGGTTATCATGCTAGCCTGGCACGCACATTTAGGACTTATCTCTCTGCCGAGTACAACCTGGAGACTTCTCGTCATGAAGGCCTGGATTTGATCGAGAGCGCCGTGGACAACTTGGACTCCCGCAGTGACAAGCACAAGATCATGGACATGTACAACCAAGTGTTCTGTCCTCCCATGCGTTTCGAGTATCTGCCTCACATGGGAGATGAGGTGAGGCAGATGGACATGCTATAAATGTGGTGGATAAATAGTTCAGGCAGGGACATTTTTATTATATGTAGTTAAAACAAACTATGGACTCTCCTGAAATAAAGGTGCATAGGTGTGGCATAACTTAACCAAAAGTGAAGTTAAGCCATGTCAGATTCCTTTCCTGGCAGAATATACATCTAAAGATATCATTACAATTCTATGGAAAGACACAGACGCACTGAATATATAAGAATAACAGACATTACCATGAACCCTATGTCTCTATATACAGTACACACACATTAAATCATAGCCTATACCTGGTTGTTCATCCGTGCTTGTTATATTGGCTCTCTTTTTACATAATGTGACCATTTTAGAAAGCCTACAGTACTTAAGAAAACATTTTGAGAAATTTTTCGATGAAAAAATTTTGTTCAGACTAGCAAAAGATGGTTTTCAGTGTGATTTCAGTGACAAAGATAATACAGAGCCCAGCATAACATAAATTAACCCTTAAACAAAAGTGAAATGCATGCATTAAATAGCGAGCTGCACGCTGTAAGTTTTCAATTTTTTAAAAAGCAGTTCAAGGGATGCTTGTTACCATCTGAAGTTCAGGTGCCAGAATATTTTTTTTATTTGTCTGTCTGCCAGAATTTACCTGCTTCATCATTTTACAGCTTTATTCCAGACTGCCACATATTTACCAAATTAAGTGTCATTCTGCAGAAAGAATATTATTTCCTAAGGGCTTAGTGTTATTACTAGCTAAAACTTCTCTGTTCTTCTGCAGTTTCTTTCAATGTGGCATTGATGTCCTAAAGTATAATGTTGCAATTAATAACTGTGCAGTTATTTAATCTCAAAAGGCTGCAATTTATTACAGGTAATAAATGCAATAAAAAATAAAATGATGCAAAAACTTTGAAGCTCGATATCTCAAAACTCCTGAAAAATAGAAAATAGCAAATATAACCCTATAATTCCAAGAGGACGACATACTGAGAGTCCACCGTGTAGTACATGCAGTAGTAATGTCTAGCATGAAATTAGTATAAAATAAAAACAAAAGCTAAATGTAAAGATTCCACCATTTCATGCGCACGTGTTTGTGTGTGTGTGTGTGTGTGTGTGTGTGTGTCAGGTGTGCCAGGTGAGTGCTCAGCAGCCAGTCCAGACAGAGCTCCTGATGCGCTACCATCAGCTGCAATCCCGCCTGGCTACGCTGAAGATTGAGAACGAGGAGGTGAGCCCCATTTCTGAACCATAGACTTACATACAAATCTGTACCTTTTACGCTGTGACATTACACTGCACCATGTACAGCTAAAGCCCACAGTCACCTAATTAGGATGTATTAATTAACTAGTGACAGCTGGACTTTGATTTTGCTGCGCTATTAACTGTGGTCTAATTGGTGTCATGCACCATATGGATCAGATCAATTAGAAAAAACCTGATGCGGATAATTTGAGCTAAACATCAGCTGACCTTTGAATCAGCAGCCAGGATGCACAGGATAGACCCAAGAAATATGAAATAAATAATTCCCATCTTGAAGAAAATGTTTTTTTTTGTTGTTTTTTTTTGTAAATAAAGTATAAAGGCAAGCCGAGATATTTTGCATATGTTTAACTTATATAAATAAGTAGAGTATCCATCTCTATTTTCAACCCCATTTGTAAGCACAGCAGCTTATTCATCTTATGCACAATACAGAAAAATATTTCAGTCTCTTTACAGTATCCTGAATAGCTTCATGCTGATGGCAGAAACATCCAGACTGAGACTTTTTATTAGATTGTGTGCTGTGTAGATGGTTGTTCTTTGCTATAGCATTGCCATATAGGAACTTTTACCAAGTTTTGTCTTTAGAAGTTCCTTCTAAGTCAAACTGGTTTAATTTCCAAAATTCAGTTTGTCATCTGTGGAAACATTATATACACACACACACACGTGCATGCACGCACACACATCTTTCCCCAGCCACTTCATTAAGTACAGTTTACCCGGACTGGAGTACTCGGTTGGACTCCCCCTTTTGCCTTAATTCTTCGTGGCATGAATTGTACAACATGTGGTGACATGGCGCAGCAGAAATGCAAGACTCATCAGAAAGGGCAACATCTTTCCAATCTTCTATTGTCGAGTTTTGGTGAGCCGATGTAAACTGTAGACTCAGTTTTCTATTCTTAGTTGACAGGTGTGGTACCTGTTTAGATTAGATTAGATTAGATTAGACTGTATAGTCATAGTGCAAAGTACATTACATGTACAAAGCCAATGAAGTGCAGTTAGCATCTAACCAGAAGTGCATAAGTGGTCTATTTACAATTAATGACACATTTAGTAAATGATGGGTATAGGTCTATACTGTATGTACAGGGGTAAGAGTGATTAATGTACAGAAGGTGCAGTAGTAACGATATGTTATCTATGGAAATATACAGTTTAACTCTGCAAACATTGATTGTGCAGTGGAGAAGACATGTCAAGAAGATAACATGCTCAACATGGTATACATATTTCATATGTCTGTATTATACAGGATATACAGAATAAATAGGGTGAAATATCCAGTAGTGCAATGATAAACATAAGTTATGGATGGTGCAAAGGTGTGTAGTAGATGAAGCAGTGTAATATAGACTGGAAGTGACAGTGCAGTATTGTATTGCTTAAGATTCTATGAGCAGCTGTTCAGTGCAGTAACAGACACAGAAAAAAAGTTTTGTTTATGCAGGTGCTGAGGAACCTGTAGCACCTACCCAGAGGGAGAGGGGTGAATAGTCCATGATTGAGGTGAGAGGTATCTTTGATAATGCCTCTTGCCTTTGGCAGACAGTATTTTCACCACTCTGAAGGGATGTATGGAGACACTGAGATGTAGTTTGTGAGGATGCTTTCAATGGTACAGTGGTAAAAGTTCTTCAGTACCATGGGGTACAGCTAGTACTTTTTAAGTTAAGAGAGAGAATCAGAAGAGAGAAGTCCATGGACCAGGTAAGGTCCTCGGAGCGGTGTTCTCCAAGGAAGTTAAATCTGGGTACACACTCAACAACAGCTCGGTTGATGTGAATGGGAGCATGAGTGTGATTGTCAGTTTGTTTGAAATCCACCATGACCTCCATTGTCTACTTGGTGTTGAGTTTCAGCTTGTTGTCTTCACACCGTGCTACTAGGTGCAGGATCTCACCCCTAATGGGCTATATGTTCCCCTTTTCAAAACAAGCATAGAGGAGGTTGAGCTTCGCAGATGAACCTTCTGAGATTGACCTCCCGGTTCATCCAAGGCTTCTGATTTGGGAACATTATGATGTTTCTTTGTGTAATTACTCGATCCACACACCTGTTAATGTGTTCTAAAATAGAGATAGTATTGATGTTATTGTTGGTGTCTGAGTCAGTGTTGCCTGAGCAGCAAATTCACTCTAGGTCATATGTGAGAAATGTTGCTGGAAAGCAGCGTCGGCTCCATTCAGTTAGACAAACTGTCCTGATTATAGGTTTCACACATTTGATGACGAGAGAGTTCCTGGGAAGCAGAGACAATGCGAGATGGTCAGATTGTCTGAGGTGGGGGAAGGGTGTGACTCTGTAGGCATCAGCCACACTTGTGCATGTGATCTAGGGTTTGTGTCCCCAGAATGTGAAGCAGGACACATTCTGTTGGAATTTTGGCAGAACAGATCTTAGGTTTCAAATCCCTAGTTGGTAATAAAGGCTCTGTCAGTATGCACTATCTGCAGGTTGTTAATCAAAGCACTGAGTTCTTTCATGCCTGTGCTAGCCTTAGCATCCAAGGGGACATACAACGACGCATCTAAACTCCCATGGTAAATAACTCCTGCACTTAATAATCAGGTAGTCAAAATAAGCAAAACAGTGAGAAGAAACCTCTACCTCTGTTTCTACCTATACATGCTGCTTCTCTGTCCGCTCTGAAAATGAAGCAAAGATTGTTAGCAAAGTTCCATTCAGAGAAAACCATAATATTGCATTTTAACCAGCCTCTGTGTGAGAATCCAGATCCTGAGCTCATCCAGTTTATTCACCAGGGACCACACATTAGCAAGAAAGATTCTAGGAAGTGCTTTTGTCATTGTGGGTTTAGCCAGACGTCCTCCATGTTTTCCTCATCTTTGTTTATGGTCTCTGTGCCTCTGTTTACAGTCGGAACTCGCTGTGCTGCAGCTTTCTTACAAGCTCGGGTGGTAACTGATTGAAGTTAGCTGTAGTCCGATACACAGTTTTTGGAGATGTAATTAATATCCAGAAGTGACTGTCTGTCGTAGGTTATAAAATTCAACATATGTATTCATATATAAAAGTGGCCCAAGAAAGAAAAACTGGTAAACCCGGACAGGGTTATGGGCGACCGAGGCTCAATGTTGAATGTGGGGAGTGAAGACAGGCCTGTGTAGTCTGATCTAACAGAAGACTAAAGGAAGCTCAAATTGCTGAAAAATTTCATTCTGGTACTGAAAGAAAAGTGTCAACACAGTGTGTTGCAGTTTGTTGCATTTGGTGCTCCGTGGCCGCAGACTGGTCACGATGCCCGTGGTGACCTGTGTCCACCAGGGCAAAAGCACTTACAATGGGAACATGAGCGTCAAACTTGAACCACGGAGCAATGGAAGAAGGTGACCTGGTGATGAATCACTTTTTCTTTTTGTTAATGGCCAGGTGTGTGTGTGTGTCGCTTACCTGGGGAAAAGATATGACTAGGATGCAATATGGGAACAATCCAAGTTAGTGGGATGCTTTGGGCAAAGTTCTGCTGGGAAATCTTGACACAACCTTAACACGTTGAATTTTTTTGGTGAGATCAGCCTGCATGTTATGATAACGTTACGTTCACATTCTTAATTCCAAGTGAATTTGGAATGAATCCAAGTCTTCTGATGCGGGATGCATGCCGACATCAATATGTCTTTGGTCTCACCATCTTGGTTAACACACCATGAGTTTGTCCAACCACTCATTAATTTCAAACAGTTGATGCAATTTTTGCAAAAAATGCGGTCACCAATTTATTTGCCCATTCATGCATGCACAGAGGCAAAAAGTCATATGAATTCTGATTCTGCCCATTCTCATTCAAGTCGCATGACCACATATCGGAAATATATCCGATTTCAGATTTGATCGAAGTCACCACATACGAAAGTGACTCAGATCTAATCACATTGAGAAAGAACACTGGAAATGTGTCACATTGGGGAAAAAACTGGAACCGAGTTACTTCAGGCTGGTAATGGTAACGTAGCCTTTGACACATTTGCCAAGTACACCTCATCATGGCAACAGTGTTCCTTGATGATCGCAGTGGCCTCTTTTAGCAGGATAATGTGCTCTGCCATCTGTCAATGGTTTGAGGAACCCAACAACAAGTTTGAGGTGTTGACTTGGCCTTCAAATTCTCCAGGTGCAATCCAGTGAGGCATTTGTGGGACGTGCTGGAGAAAACAAGTCTAAGCGTAGAAGAGGTTAAGCTCATTGGTTGTGTCCATGAACGTGGAGGCCCCCACCTTCTACTGACGGCTTGGTGCCAGTTACCGCATAAGACTTTGACTTGGCTGCAGTCACTTTGACTTGGCTTCAGTCGCTCGATAATTCATGACTGGAATTTCCTACAAGTCTACCTGAGCCTCCAATAACTACCTGAACTCCATATTAACATCAATTAACATCAACTGTTATAGCTGAACTGCCTGCCACCTAACACACAGTATGAATGCAGAT
>JAOVVB010000016.1:14475165-14486539 GCA_028570985.1 Heterobranchus longifilis | reverse complement strand
TTTTGATTGTGTAAAGCTGCTTTGCGACAATGACAATTGTTAAAAGCGCTATACAAATAAAATTGAATTGAATTTAACTTTTAGATGTAGTACCTCGATGGGGTCAGGCCTGTTTTGGAAACACATGGGAGCCCTGCTTAGTATTAGCCGGGTGGTCAAAATGTTTGAGCTGTTTGATATTGCAGTGAAAGAATTGAATTGGTAATAGTGCTTCTTTGCGGGTGGGTAGTAGAAGGTGCCATGCCATGATTTCCTACTAAGTGTACACAGGCGCTAATCGACTCCAGAATAGCCCAACCTGTGTGTATTGATGGCTCCATCCAGCTCTTATCACTGTGTGTCTCATAACCAGGCCATAATGGACGATTTGTGTCAGGGAGGCAATATGCCACATTAATCTGAGAGCTTCACAATAGAGTCCTGGGGCGGTTTTACATATCATCTGTGTTATAGTCAGACACTGCTCATTTTCAGCTGTTCACATGAGTGATATTTCACCCCAGGGTCGTTTCGGAGTCTGTCCTTGAGAGCTATGCTTATGGTCATGAAGTGGGAATTTTCTTGGTGGATGTAACAAAACTGTCCCTGCCACTGTCCCTCACAAATAGAAAGAAATTAAAAGAAAACTGGACAAGGCTGGACAACATAATAAATCTTACAGAATCTTTCTTGCTTTCATGCATCAAAATATTAAAGACTTCCACTGCAAGGCACTTTAGCCAGAAAAAAATGATTAGTCAATCAATGAATCAATCACTTGATCAACATAAGGAAGAAATTTTGACAACTCTAAAGGGAAACCCACCCTGTTCAGTGTCTTTTTTCAAATTTCAAATTCAATTATTTTTCATCACATACACACCCATACACATTATTACATGCGATGAAATTCATTAACAGAAACCTAATAGAAAAATCCCTCCAAAAAATAAACTTACAATACAAAATAATTAAATGACAAAATAGACAGTCTCTGTGAGTAGATCCACGTAGGACCATCCACAGCCACAGAGAGTGAGTCACAAATGCAGAAAGCACCAAGCAGAATAGATATCAGTATCAGTATGACTCAGACAGCTCAGGAGGGTGAGAGGGGCCACAGAGGAAGACATGTGCTAGGATCAGGCACCAGAATTACATACTAGCACCCACAGTATTAATTATGATAATGAAGCATCTGATATTTGCACACATTTACTTGAGTCTGGTCTGATAATCTGAGAAATCCTTCGTCAATCAGTCATCACATTTCTAGTGCCAATACAAGCATAACGTTTCCTGTCACCGCGTTATTTATATGAATTACCAAAATAGTGGCATGTGTAAATAGAAAACAGCACACAGACATCTGCCAGGATCTGGTACAAGACTGCGTTCTCATCACTGGTTTATAGCTGCAGCTTTTTTAAGGAAGTTACACCAATAACAACCAGAAGACTAAATAATTTCAATCCATCCAACTGCTTTAACTGTAAGTTTAGGATTTATATGGCGATTTGCAAACAGACTGCAATGGTCTGTTAATAAACAGAAACAGATGAGTTTAGATGTTGCTAATAAATCAAGATGTCTTTTTCTTTTTCCTCAGGTGCGCAAGACCCTGGATGCGACAATGCAGACGCTGCAGGACATGCTGACCGTGGAAGACTTTGACGTGTCTGATGCTTTCCAGCACAGCCGATCCACAGAGTCCATTAAATCAGTGGCTTCGGAAGGTTACATGAGCAAACTGAACATTGCAAAGCGGCGCTCCAACCAGCAGGAGACTGAGCTCTTCTACTTCACGGTGAGTTGGAAAACCGATCTATATATCTATAGGTGTGCCTTCAAAGTAGTTTCATTGGTAATGCTTCACATTAAGGGCATTTTTTATCATTCATTAATAATGTTAATTAATTAACAATCAACCTCCTTATTATTAAATCATGAATATGTTCATAAGTAATAAAGTACATGAACGATTTATTTAATGTAAATAAAATCACACACACTGAGTATTGTTATTTCAGTCCATGGCTAAATATACCTTAAGTCAATTTTAATAAATGTTGATAAGTAAATTAATGCATATCTAAATATTTGAACTTATTATATAGCCTCAGTTCAGAATTTTGTCATCTACAGCATTCATTGGTGTTTGTTTAAATTTTACTAATCAATAATATGAATAATTGTTCATCCAAGCATTTATTTATTGACTTATTTGAGTTATTATTTAAAAATCAAATATATCTAAAACAATAATTACTCTGCGTGTTGTATTAATGCTGCAGTACGTAGTTAATTAATCTGAAATATTATAATAATATTATATTATAATAATATTATATTGTGATAAATATTTTAATTTTAGTTTGAGTATTTGATGGCATTCATGCAAAAATGTCTACAATAATATATTTTAACTGCACTCAATTAAAGAGCAGCTACACAACAACAAGGTGTCCCAAAAGTCTTCATACATAGAAGAAATGTCACTGAGAGGTGAAGTGGATAACATTGATTATCTCCTAGTATTGACACCTGTCAATGGGTTTGACTTATTAGGCTGACAGTGAACAGTCAGTTCTTGAAGTCAATGTGATAGAAGAATGGGGAAGCATAAGGATCTGAGAGACTTTAACAAGGTTAACACTGTGATGGCAAAGAGGTCATAGAAACAGCAGGTCTTCTGGTGTGTTGGTACCTAACAAAAGTAGTCCAAGAAAGGACAACTGGTGAACTGATGATGGAGTCATGGGCATCCAAGGTTCATTAATCCACATGAAAAGCAAAGACTAGCCTGTTTGGGTCAATCCTACAATAGAGCTAATATCGTACAATTTGCTGAAAAGAGGTATTTCTGGCGATGACAGGAAGGTGTTATAACCCACAGTGCATCACCGCTTGCTGGGCCTGGTGCTGCGTAGTCACAGACTGGTCAAAGTGCACATGCTGACCCCTGCCCACTGCTGAAAGCTCCTACAATTGACACATTCCCCAGAATCGTAATCTGATTGAGCATCTGTGGGTTGTGCTGGACTAACAAGTGTGATCAGGGGTAGCTCAGTGGTTAAGGCATTGGATTATGGCTCGGAAGGTCCCAGGTTCAAATCCCATGACCATCGAGTTGTCCCTGTCGGGCCCTTGAGCAAGGTCTTTAACCCTCCTGTATAATAAGATAAAATGTAAGTTGCTCTGGATAAGGGCGTCTGCTAAATGTAAATGTGATCCATGAATACCCAACCTTGCAACTTACAGGACTTAAAAAAAATCTGCAGCACCTTGGTGCCAGATACCCCAGCACAGCTCAAAGTTCTTGTGGACTCCACACCTTGATGGTTAAGAGTTATATATATATACAGTATTATATTAGTATACTTGAAAACATTTTGCTAAAAAAAGGTCCTTATGAATGGAGAATTTTTGGACACCCTGTAGTATAAATTATACAAGAAACATAAATATTTATATAAGTAGACTATATAAATAACTTGAATCTCATCATTTACCATATGAGATATTACTATTGTAATCTAATCATAAACCACAGTGTCTTGAACTCATACACTGAAAATGAGAGTTTACCCTGCGTACTCATATCGTAAATGAAATCATGAAACACTCAGGACGAGGCTCCGTGACTTAGCGACAAAAACGGAAATTAAACTTCTTAGGGAGCAGATTGAATTAATGTCGTGCAGAATACGCAACAAAATTCGATCTGCTGTAGCGAGCACCTCTATCCGTTGTGTCACTGTCGGGTTGTGTTATAATCACTAGCTCCCTAATGTCTTTATCTGTGTGTGCAGAAATTCAAAGAGTACCTGAACGGAAGTAACCTCATCATTAAACTGCAGGCCAAGCACGACCTCCTGAAGCAGACACTGGGGGAAGGTGAGTGCTTGCATAACGAGCGCCAAATGCCAAGTGTCAGACCTTGTGCAAAGGTCTCTTATTGTGACTTTGGTCGCTGCAGGATAACGTCAAATTAAGATCGTATCATCGAGAGAAAGCCAGCGCTTTAATGAAGAGTGTCGGTAAAAGGCTTCCTCTCACGGCTGGTCTTTAAATACTGTTTGTCTTTTAAATGGGTGATTAAACGGTTACGGTGATCAGCTTGTCTTCAGGTCCTTATTCTCATTCTGCCGGGTAATCCGGTGTAAGTGCAAAACATGGTAACAAAACTAAAATGTGAGAGCAAATCAGGTATAATACAGCAACAAAACCTAAACCACATCAGTAATTTTAAAAATTCTGTTCTGTTTTATTTTTATAGCACTTTGAACAATGTATTTTGTAATTAATGGGTCACCATAGCATAAAGAAAAAGTGCTCTTTTTTCCAATCGCAATAGAGAGAAACCCTCGCCTTTTTTTGGCAGCTCGATTATAGGCAGTTTGCACCCAATCAATCAGCATGAGCATTTGGGCAGCTGCTGGTGCGCTGTGTCTTAATCTAATGGCGACACAGTGTGGGAGAACCCAGCTGAGACCTGCTATGCGTATGGATGTTTCCAGACAAATATGCCCCCCTGCTACCCAGCAGCCCGACAGTCAATTACGCCAAATCAAACCAGACGGGAGGGCTAGACGTCTGGGTCCTGTGTGTGTGTGTGTGTGTGTGTGACATATGGAGGCTGCAGGTACAACCCCTGTTTTTAATTATTCACCTAATTGATCGTAGATGCATTAGCTGATCTGGCTTACTAGGTGCACTCAGCTGTACTGATGTTTTCACAGTTGATGAGGTACACGCCAGCTGGTTTCACCACCATGTCCATGGACAGAAGCAAAAGTCTAAAAGCTACCTTGGGCATGCTCCAGCAATCTGAAAAATAGATTGATGTATTAAATTGGCCTCCTTTTCCACCAACAACTCCTCAGCTACTTTTCCTCCTTGAGCTTTCTCTGAGAAAATCACTTTAAGAAAAATTCACAGCAAACATGCAGATTGTTAGAGGTAGAATTATTTGGAGCAAACCTATCCGAGTCGGTCTCTTAGAGCTTTCTTGGATATGGAATTACATGAAGAGAACATTAACTGGTGGATGGGGCCGGACACTTTATAAAAAGAGTATTATTGTGGTACGTCGGCCAAACTATTTCTCTGGAAAATAACCGACAGGAAATACACTCTTTCCACACACTAATGCTTTATAGCACTCCGAAAAAATGTCTTCGTCCTGGTTTTTTTTTTTTTTTTTTTTACACTTGGCAAAAGAATAAAGATCCTTTCCATTTCATTTTTTATTTCATACAGGGCAATGGTGGTTATACCTTGACATAAATATAATGACCTAGACCATGCTTATTTGCTCAACACTTGTTCTTTTTAAATCTTTGATGCATTTTATGGTCATGGATTCATTTATAGATAGTCCCTTGTGTACTATTGTTCAGTCATTGGAAGCACTCTCTTTTTCATTTGCATAATTTTTGTACAGTGATAGCCACTGAGAGCATATGTGATAGACTCATTGTGGTGGCTGTCTGTGAGTTCCTTTCACATTACCATATTTTAGACAAATAGCTTAATGCGCCGTCACGTGCAACACAGTTAATTGACCACAGACACCCACACGCAGACGTTCCCATTTCTCTCCCTCGCGAGTCGTCTAGCACCCCACAGGGATCCGCTAAGGTTTCTACAGCGACCGCAGCACTCCTTTGTCTGAGTATCAGGGCTGTGGTTCACCCATTCATTCTTCGCTCAATAGACTGGGTCACTTTCACTAAAGCCCCACACCCAATCCATCAAAACAATACAGCTGAAAGCACAAGGTTGTACAATAGTTCTGATCCTTTTTTCCCCTCCTTTGCAGGAGAAAGGGCTGAATGTGGAACGACAAGGTAAGACCTTTAGAAAAATGAGTCCTGATTAAAGTTACACTTTGTGATTGTCCAGACAAGAAAGCGTTAAGCAATGAATAATCAAGTTTTACAGGCAAAAATGGTTTCTCCAGGTTCGCCAATTTTCATTTTATTATGAAAATTAAAGCACTAATATTGATGTGTACCGCTGTTTAACTGCCAATTTAAGCTGCTTACAGTGTGTAGCTTGCACTGTGCTGTGCAGTAATGACAACCCCCTGATGCCTAAACTAAACTCAGTGCATTATTCACTGCTAAATGATAACAGACCATTAAGTACAAATCATGACTGGAATACAAAATGATCCGATCTAGGTTAAGAAAAAATGAGAAAATGTTGTGATTAAAGAAAAAAATAAAATCTGGTTTCTATTTAATATTTAAATGTATTAAGCAAAACATCAAGTTCATGATTTTGGTCTAACTCAAGAAGTAATTTGCTCTAAAGAGAAAAAAGGGTGTGAAAATTGGTTTAAAAAATACTACACTTCAAAAGATAATGCTTTTTCATGAAAAAGTCCTTCTTAGTCAATTTGTGTTGTCATTCATCTGAACAAGCAATCCCAAACAAGTCAGCGACAAAGAAAGAAATAGAAGGAAAGGCAAATATTTATTTTCATCGGCCCCTAGACTGACTTACTGCACAGCGGTCGAACAGGACTTGTCCCCAAGCTGTCACGGGTAGGTTCAATGTTCTAGCTGAGTAGAGGTGGAAAAGCTGTGCCAGTCTTTGCGAGAGAGAACAGAGCGTCCTCTGGCAAGCAGATGTCAACCACCATCTGTGCACTTGCTCATGAAAACCTGCCCAAACTGCTGAGCAAAGTGCCATGTCCAAGCGACGGACATTTACTGTTCAACAGCTACGACATCACACCATTAACTATTTCTGAAAAGTTTCTTGTGAGCTTCTGCACTTATTCTAATATAGTTAATTACTGTTTCTATAGTTACAACTTAACAACGCCTTATACAGTATGAAGGCTGCTCTTAATATACGTGTTGAAAGTGTGTACAGTTGTCAATGTGGTGACATTTTCTGTTTGGAGATGTTTAGCATTCTAAAAGTCTCTCTGGGGAGCTTTAACAGTCACAGGGAAAGCTGGAACTTTAGGTTTGAAGACAAAAGTGTTCAGTCTAGACAACTTTTAGATAACTGCAGTTTTATGTAACACAGCAAGCAGTAAAAAAAAAAAAAAATTCTTTCTATAATAAGGGATAGTTTTGTATTTTTCCAAGTCAGTCTTAAATGTAAAATTTAGACGCATATACAGTAAGTACATTACCCTAGTCCTTGGCTCTTATACATTTTTCTGCTCTGCACATTTGCTGTCAAGTTTGTCACTGGGGCGCCAGTACAAAAAGAAATCGAGTTGGTATCTTCCAAAGTTACAGTGCATTACAGTGTACACATTAAATTCTTTTTTATTTGCCCGGAACTACAGTAGCATGGCTGACTGGAACTAGGGTTAAGATAAAAGTTTGGCTGTTTATAATGATCAAGACCTGTTGTAATGTACTTATATGCACCTCAATTTTGATTTAAGACAGACTTAAAAAAAATAACTATCCTTTTAACTCTAAAAAGAGAGATGCTTTTCAGAGAAATAATGTTTTTAGAACTCTTTTTAATGAATTAATGTCTTTCTAGGACTTTCAACAATAAACGTGACCAAAAATTCTACAGTATTAGTTGTTAATAACCAAAAGCTTGTCAGCAAAAACAAACTGCTGTTATAATAAAAACAGTTTGGGATGTGCACAAATAAATGCAGTCTGAAACTATATTTTTGTAGTTAATATAAGATTTTCTTAGAAACATAAAGTCCATATAAGGAATGACCTATGTACATTATAACTCTGATGGTCAACATTAAAGAATAATTTCCAGACCTAAACGTAAAACCACCTGCATGTGCAGTTTTCCCAGCATTTCCTGCTAAGTGCAGCTCAGTGTGGTATTATACAGTATCAGGTTGTGTGGGCTGTCACAATTCTAAAAACATCATTAAGCCTTTATAGCACAGAATGTGTTTCTGTAGGAGGGTGCTGTAAAAGCCACTTAACTTGTGGAACACAAATCTTTTTTACAGTCTGTATGTGGCTAATTAAGGGTCATGAATGAAATCCTAATTATTTTTCACTAAAGTGGAAAACACTGTCATTGATTTAAATGTTATTAACTACTAAACATTTTCTCATATCTTTATCAATTTTGTAGATTTTAAGGGTAGACTTTTGATTTTGCACTGCATGATGTAAAATGTCATCACGTGGTGTTGTGTGTATGTGTGTGCGTATGTTTTTTTTGTTGTTTTTTTGTTCCTCCTTGCCATATCCATTTCCCAGACCTCCTACCCTACCCCCGAAACCACAGAAACTACGGAAACCCCGGCCACGCTCCGTCTATAATCATAAGCTGTTTAACGGAAATATGGAGACCTTCATTAAGGTACCATGTTGTTATCGACAGCACTCTCTACTGGAATGGAGGGCTGGCTGTGGCACGCAGGCTGTTTATCCTCTGTTTCTTAGCACTCGCTAGCTCCCTCCCTTTGTGCCTTCCTGTAACTCACGCCTCCTTCTTCTCCTGGCAGTTGAGATGCAGATAGTAAGGGTGGCGGTTCACATGTGAAAAACCAGTAGACACACCGAAATGACCATGTTTTTGTTTGTTTGTTTGGGCCATGGGATTAGCTGTGTTTATATGATAGCTGTGCCACCCTGTGCTGCATCCTGAGCCATTCTAGCAACCACTCTAAGACTCGGGACGACAGAGTCGTCTCCATGGCGATCCTGTCGTTCCTTTCTAATCTGTGATTGTCTTGCTTTTCTCACCCCTCTGCTCCTCTCGCCACTGCTTTCTGTCCTAGGGGAAGAAGGAATACCCGTATTCGCCACCAGGTACATTAGCACAGAGCAAAGACAAAAGTATCATTTTGGTTTCTTATGCTGCAGGTGAACAAATATAGAGTCTCAATTGTTTAATCAGAAGTGAGCTCAGTAATGAGTGTACTTTTTGTTCATTTTGTAAGCAAAAAAAAAAAAAAAAAAGCAATACATGCCACTGTTGCCTATGAGGCTATAAATCATTAGTCGTAAATCAAGGCCTGCCAATATTCCTGTGACTCTGTGATTCCAATATGGAAATATAAGTAGCTAAAGCTTTAAACGAGGTAAGCACAGGAGCCTGGAAAATTTAGCTATCTCTTTAGAGACCAAACATCCTCATTATTATTGAAAATATTGGGATTACTTATTAGCAGACCACAAAAAATGCCTGCTGAGAACAAAGTGATGTATCGCATTTTGTAAAACCTCTCTCTCTCTCTCTCTCTCTCTCTGTCTCTCTCTCTGTCTCTCTGTCTCACACACACATCTTTATGGTATATTACTTGTGGAGCCTATTACAGAAAATCAATATCACTAATCTTACCCACAACAACTCGTCAGCATTGTTTTTTATAATCACAAGGATGTTTAATCTCTTTACACCCACTAACAAGCTTAATAAATTAATTACATTTATGCAGCTACCAGGATTATGATAGCGATGTCTACAAGGTCTGAATGCATACCTCTGTTATTGCTTTAATGTCACCTTTAATACAGATTGTATTTCAGAAAGGCAATATTCAGCACGACATCTCCTAATAGTCACTGAGAACAAGGCAAAAAAAAAATTGTACCCCCTAAATTCATTTCAGAATAAAAAAAGACATAAATAATCCTGGAAAGTCATAGGTTCACTAGACATATAATTTACGTATAACCCTATTTGTTTTTCTTTTTAGAGGTTTTACTCAGTTTCTTTTTTGTTGTTGTTCATTTAGTTCATTTTTTCATTTAGTATCTGCTTTTTCTGGCAATAAATATAAAAAAATAAGGCCTCATAGTTTATTCCTTCCACCTGGATTTTAATATAATATCCAGTAAAACAGTAAATAGTTTTGAAAAAAATTCTTACTGACATATAAACAGAATGAACAAAAAGTACAAAGGCCTTTTTTTTGACCTCAGATATAATTATTTTTGACATACACTTTAATTGGAAGTAAACAGTTGTTGAGAACAGATGTGCCTAATGTGCTGTTCTTCGCTAATATTATTCTGCATGCTTTAAACCCTAAAATTTTAATTGTTATACCATAGCTTCACATTCTATACTTCAATATTTAAATGTATTTAAATAAAATTACAGCAACCTTACATTACAGCACAAAGGCTAAGTTTATGCATGCATACATTCAGTACATACATGCATACATACATACATACACATACATGCATACATACATACAAACAAACAAGCATATGCACATACATACACGCATACATACTGTATATACAATGGTTATAAAAAGTCTACACAATCCTTGTTAAAATTGCAGGTTTTTATTAAGTATGTAAAAATTGAAGTAAAAAATTGTCAGATCATTTTACACTTTTAATGTGATATAGCTTAGAACAAACATTAAGTGTTTTTTTTTTTATATAAATATAAACTGTAATTAACTGCCCTGGTTGCCGAGGTGCATGCTCACTTTTAAAATGGGGCATGTGAACCCGCTTTAAAATTATCAATCAAAGTAAAAAGTGTAAAAAGTAGTTCAATGGTGAAGCATGGTGGTGGCAGCATCACACCGTAGAATCTTCTGCTTGGACTGGGCCAATCTGTTTTAGTACAAAAGCCACAGGCAGCTGAAGATAAAAAATAAATAAATAATCACCTACTAGCAAAAAAAACAAAAAACAAACCACAAATCAAAGTCAACAAAGGAATGACTTCAGAAGAAAAAGACCATTTGTTTGTCATGGTTCATTCCGATTCCTGAACAAATTCCTTATTAGTATTAGAATGGCTTGAAGAGGGCTGGAGATCTGGATTATTTTTACATGGAAAATCAAGATGTATGAAGTTGGTAGACTCTTAATCAAAAAGACAGCAAACACTGCTTTAATAAAGTTTTTTTTTTTATTTCTTTCCTTTTATCACATATCACATTATCAGTGGAAAAAAAGATTTGACCTGACTTATATAGGTTTAATTAGGTTGTAGGTATTAAAATGATTTTTAATACAAGTTGCTCAGGAGATCTACTAGCATTTTTTCAAACAATTTTTTTACAGACATATCATTTAATTTATAATTCACTATATCACAATTCCAGTGGGTCAGAAGTTAACATAGACTCATTTAACTGTGCCTTTAAACAGCTTGGAAAATTCTTGAAAATTGTGTCATGGCTCTAGAAGCTTCTGATAGACTAATTGATTCTATCATTTGAATCAGTTGTCGGTGTACGTGTGGATGTACTTTATGGCCTACCTTCAACTTCATTGCCTTTTGGTTTGACATCATGGGAAAAACAAAAGAAATCAGTCAAGACCTCAGAACCTGCTGACTTTTTCTAGTCTGGATCCATCCTTGAGAGCAATTTCCACATGCCTGAAGGTACAATGTTCATCAGTACAAACAATACAACACTGAGTATAAACACCATATAGCCATCATATCATTCAGG
>JAOVVB010000016.1:14430287-14440987 GCA_028570985.1 Heterobranchus longifilis | reverse complement strand
TATTTACACATTAAGTTTACTGAAAGTAAAAACAGTTGAAAGTCAGAGGATGTTTCTTTTTTTGCTGAGTATATATACGTTTAATTTCTATTTAAACATGAACACTGATGGGTTTTCTTTATGATAATAAATCAGGTTTTTGTTTAAATCAATTTAAATGGCATGATTTTTTTTCTTAAATACTGCCTCTTTAAGAAATAATGCAAACTAGAATATTACAACATGTAATTTAATGTTAGTATTATACTTAAAAAATATGTGTACAGATGTTAGACGGGTAGATTTTGACAGCCACTGGATTTCATTGTGAAAACATTATGAATTTGAACAACAGAATTATAGTATTAAAGCCTTTGAGCACATTTAAATGGTCCGAAAGCATTACAGCTACATCCCTGTGCATGTATTGACATAAACTTAATACTCCTGAAGAGAACAGTGCTGTATCTGAGCCCTGTGGTCTGTTACCAGGTTTGTTAAAGCTCTGGGTGTGAGGACCTTTTTTATAATAATAATAATAATAATAATAATAATCTTCAAACACTGACATTGTATGAATAACTCGCATTTAATCTTGTTTATTTTTGCATTCAGTGTTAAACACACATGGAGGGCGATTAGCACAAAATAGGCTACTGAGCAGCCAGATGTCAGTGTCCGGACTGGCTCAGAACCTTTACTAACACCTGAGGAAAAACTTTCAGGTGACTAAACATAAAACACTTCCTTTGAGTTTTAGCGTTGGCTAGTATTGTTGGAGATGCATTTAAAATGACAGGGGGTTTTGACACACATTTGACACACTGCTACCGATAAAACATAATCACATGTGGTCAGTGGAGATGAAGTCCGAGACACATGAAAATATCAGCTTAGAGCAGTCATCTGCCTCGGCTGTCTGCTTCTGATAGGATCATCCAAAAAGGAAATTAACACCAAGTCTAAACAGGGATAAATTTTCTACCTGAAACAAATGTGAGGCAATTATAAGATCAGAAAGTCATAATGAAACGCACTCGACTCATGAGCACTACAAACTGTATTGTGTGTAGTCATGAAAATCCTGGCAGAATCCTGGAATCAACAAATCAGGTTTTCCAGATCTGCAAAGCCATGGAAAATCTTTAAGGATAAGTAATTATTATTTTTTATAGTTTATTATACACTTAGTGGTAACCAAACACAGTGTGAGCAACAATTCACAGTATTTGATTACACAGGCTAGATTTTTAATAGAAATTCTTTACATTTAAAAATGGCCAACTTTAAGCTTAAATAAACGATATAAAATGTTATGAGAATAAAAATAAATTAATTAAAAATATAATTTAATAAATTGTTCTTCCCCTTCTTTCTCTTCTTATTATAATTCCTAAGATTTTAACAGGTATAGATGGTTAATTCCAAAATATTCAAACCTTGGATTGTGGGCATAATTTCATTCCGGAAGCGTGCTTGTATATCAAAACACTCGTATATAACAAAGTGAATTTCCCCCCATAAGAAATAATGGAAGCTTTGATGGTTCGTTCCATTTTTCATATTTTATATGAAAAATGTGCATAATTTGAATAATCATTTAAAATAAATTTTGTGTTTCGACATAAATATCTGTACAATTCTTTACAATGAATGGTAAATCCAATTCCAAAAGGTGATTAACAGTTGGTTCCTCTACACAAGTTACATGTTTGGAATGATGTCATGCGGTGATCACAGAACATCTTTTCCTGAAAAGATACAACCTTGTTTTTTTTTTTTTTTTTTCTTAAGTCTTAAAAATTTAATCTGGTGTTATAAACATAAGCATAATTTTCAAGCACTTCCAATATATGTGATTAAAAAGTTTTGGGCTGATGGAGAGCATGAGGCAACAGCGATTGACTGGAAATCAATATCTTTTCATATAAATTGGTTTACTACTGAAATGCTTAACCAGCTTAACCAAACGTTGTTGGTTAACATTGACATTCATGTTCCGTGTGTTGACATTGACAGCTAGTGTGTGAGAAGATAATGTACTACTGTATGTGCTGGAAGAAGAGAGGGCCATCCGTCTGCAAAGAGAATTGCCTTAGATACAATTACAATTGCTTAAAAAGATGACAGGCCTCTCTCATCTTTTTAAGTGGGAGAACTTGCACAATTGGTGGCTGACTGAATACTTTTTTGCCCCTTTATATGTGTTGCTCTCAGTTTCTTAATTTCCTCTTTTTTTCACCTGTCCATGCAAAAGGCAAAGGTTATCAAAGACCTCACAGGCAGTATACATAGTGCTCTTTTGATCTTGTGTGTTCAGAGTAATGATTTGCCTGATAGCGTGGGTTTTTCTTACCGACCACTTTATTACTGTGAGTTATACATATTGTGCATTCTGTGATGCTTCTGGTTACCACAGTTGTAAAGAGGGGTTAATTGCCGTAGCCTTCCTGTCAGCTCAAATATGTCTGTCACAAATAAGCAAGGCATTTCCACTCTCAGAGGTTAAGGCATTGTACTACGGTTCGGAAGGCCCCAAAGTCAAACCCCACAACCATCAAGTTACCACTGTTGGACCCTTTTGCAAGGCCCCTAACCCTCACCTGCTCAGATGTATAATGAGAAAATGTAACTGGATAAGGGTGTCTGCAAAATGCCTAAATGTAAGTGCTCAAAGTTCCACAGATCACAGCGAACATTAACTGAAGCACCCTAATCAGTTATCGGTATGATTGATTATTTATTTATTTATTTATTTATTTATTTATTTTTTGTGCTGCTACCACAATGATTGGCTTATTTGACAATTACTTGTACATGTGTTCTGTTTAAGCTAGCCATTGTATGTATATAAATGAATTTGTAAATGCAACACTTTTTTTTAGGTACTACATGCTAACCAACATTGAGATGATGCATATTCAGTTAATTGATCTATTTTTAAAGTGATCTCATGAGCATACCGGTACTCCATTCAAGTATAAATCTGAGCATCCATTCATCCTAACATGGTGGGGCTGTCCCTGGATGTGGTGCCAACCCATCATAAGGGACAAATGTGCACACGCACACACAAACACACTCTCTCATTTAAGGGACTTTTTGGCAAACACCCAGCAGACTGTTATGTGCTTTTTAGTGAGGAATGGCTCCTGTCTGGCCAATCTACTATTTAGGTCTGTTGGTGGAGTGCTGTAGTGATGGTTGTCCTTCTGTAAGTCTCTCCCATCTTCACAAGGGAACTCTGGATCTCATTTATAGTGACCCTAGGGTTGTTGGTTACCTTTCTGCCCAAGGCCCATCGTCTCTGATTACTCAGTGTGGCTGGGCAGCCAGGTCTGGGAAGACTGTTGGTTGTTCCAAATCTCTTCCATTTGAGAATTATGGAGGCACTTTTAATGCTGCAGAAATTTTCTTCTATCCTTCCCCAGATCTGAGTCTTACAGATACTTCTCTCAACCTCATTGCTTTTTCACTCTAACATGCAACATTTTTTTTACTGACATGCACCATTGTTTTTACTTTATTATTGTGAGGTATTGTTTGTAGAATGATGTGCACGAATCTATTGAAAAATGCGGAAAACCCATGAAATAGTGTCTGAAAACGTTGTCGGGACTGTATTTAATAGAATGCTAATATTTCCATGGTGCACATTTTCACATTTTAGCATCACAATACATCATATCACCATGTATCATTACTCCCCTGTTATTAACGTCAGGAAACCCCTGACATAAGTAAGACATCTTAACCATAAACTGTAACTGATGGAGATTCCCTTTATTCAGCCTTGTACATTTGTAAAATATCATATTTGTTAAATCTTTGTGTAAAAAGTGGCAATAATGTTACAACTGTCTCATGTTGCCTTGGTGTGGGTTAAATGGGATTAGCCTAATCTGTTGTCATACATTAATCTAAGCAATCGTGATAAACTGTCAGTTTAGCGCTATAATTTGGGGAGTTATTAAGATGAAAAATTGAACAAATGTTATTTAGCCAAAGTAAATTAATCCTTTTCAGTGATGCAACATGTGGCTTCTCCTCTAGCAGTAATGAGTTAGGAGAGTTGCCTGCGAGATTTCTTTCCACTCTTCTTTAGCAAACTCTGAAAGCTCTTCTGAAGCTGCAGGATAAACGATCACTTGGATGAACGGCTCTCTAGGGCTTTTTCGCATCAACAGCTTCAAAGCTTTTCTCCTAGGAATTTTTAGTAAACTAACTTACTTGTTTATGATTGTTGTCCGGTTGATGCCTTTGCATTCGTAATGATGCAGTCGTTCCCACAGTCTTACACTGGCATAACATAAAAGGCGAACTGCATTATATTACATTACAACACAGGTTTCTGTTTTTGTTTAAGGATTATGTTCAGTTATGCTTTGTTTTCCATTTTTTAATCTGTTAGTTTTGCATTCAGTGTTAATTCAGTGCTAATTGACGTGCAGAGTAAAAATAAAGTAAAGTTTTGAACCCATATGACAAGCAAACATATGAACAAATGGCATCATCTGTTGAGAAGAGGATCTGTGCCTGAATTTAAGACCTTACTTTTAATGAAAATCTTATTGGTGAGGAAGTTCTCCAACTAAAGTGTTTTTCATCCTCCAGTGTGACTTTATTACAGCTGGATAATGCTTAGTATAATCCTGTTGTGCAATGAAGTCTATCTGAAGTTATAGCCTTAAACACAACAAAATTTCACAATATTTTCATTTAGTAGGTACATGTATTTGGACCCTAATATTCCATGGATAATTGAAATAATGGCCCAATTACAATAAAAATGCGTCATGTAAACGCCTCGGTCAGAACAGTCTGACCCGATCCGGGTCAGTTGGAATTTGTTTGTAATCAGAATGGTAAAATATTAACGTCAACACTTATCTAATTGTTCTAATTGTTTCTCTTTCGTTGGAATAAATGCATTCCTTTTTGCGCATGTTTGCCCAGTGTTAGGATAACATTAGGTGACAAGGTTAAGGGAAGATTTTGCTTTCATTCCTGATGGAAATGGAATATTTAGGAAATCCTTACTTTTGATTCTTATCCACTCGGTTTTTGATAAAGTGAAACTTGGTGGCTTGGATTTCACATGTGGTAAAGCATCTGACCAACTATAGATGAGCCGTATAGAGGAAGCCTAACCTTACCTCAAAGGTGGAGAAGAAACAGCTACTAATGCTTGTCATTTTTCCAGCAAATTAAAAGCTTCACAAGTGGGCAGAACCACATTATGGTGCACATCTCCAAGAAGTTCCATTCTGATTAAATACTTTAAGCATTTAGACATGCGTCATCAGATTAGATTACTGTAAACAGTTAATTTGGAAACTTTAATCTAAATGATGTTAGAAATATTGTCCACACTAATGTAGCTTCTCTCTTATGTTTCCATTAACCAATAACTAAAACACAGTTCCCCCATTACAATCTGATCTCGCCTTATACAATATTGGGCCTTGGGCAATATTTGGTTGTGCAAATGGGGGGAAAAATGGTGCATAAATGAGTTTGTTATACAGGCTGTGCACATACTGCCAAATTACTGCCAAACACAAGCAATCTGTTTGCAAATTAAAATATTTAGCAGGTAAATTAATACTTCAGTCACTGGTGCCTCGTCAAAAGCCACAGTCAATAACAAAGGTATTTTTATTCAAGTTGCCTTGGGTGGAAAAAAGTCAAATACTAGCCAATTTCTTTAAGCTTGTTTGTTATTTATGTTGGGGCATATTAGATCAAATTTGTCATGGAATGGAATGTAGTATCTAGATTAAGAGGGCTGTTTAAGATGGAGTAAATGCAATATTTTATTGCTGGAGCAATCTGACCTTGCGACGACATGATGTCTCAGTTTTTATATAAACCAATTGTATGATGGCACTCTTGGCAGCAAAAAGCTTTCAGGTCTTTTTTTTTTTTCTCACAGGATTTCTCTAAGAGTCTCAGGATTTTTGGCTTCTGGTTGATTAAATGATTCACCTGGATTTCATTTAAAAGACTTGCAAGCAGAATGAAAAATCAATATTTCTCAAGCATAGTTAAAGGCCAAACTTTGCGCTCAGTTTAACTTTCTAAATAATGAACTGGTATTCTTATGAATGATGAAGTCACACCTGCAGTCAACTTTTATATCATTATTGTTGTTATAATTATGAATTATGGTTGGTTATGAAGTGTAGTTTCCATTCATCGTTCTACTTATTGTTCATATGCATTGGTGCTGCAGAGCCATACAGGGAATTTGGAGATCTGTGTTATTGATTCTCATTGTGGCTTTCGAGGGGCCGATGTAAGGAGTAAGTTGACATATTGGAAAAGTTAAGATTGTTTTAAAATGTTTATTATAATCTTTTTCCTGTTATCCTTAAATAAGAATAAAATTTTTGTTAAGTCTGTATTTTTATTTATTTTTTCTTAAATTTTACTATATTTTTTTAACCATAAAGTAACCATGCAGCGCATGCACAAACTTTCCTTCATGAGTCTAGGTGCTGCATGTTTAAATTTCTCCCCATCACTGAGCTGAATCAGGCCCAAGGGAACCCAGGGAATGCAGTTAGGCTCCTGGCTTGTGTATCGACTTTCTCTCTGATCTGATTCTGCTCTTGAGCCGTCTGCTCTGTCCTCTTTCTCCTGCAGCTTGTGAGAGATCATTGAGCTCCCAAACACATCAGTGTGTACCAAGTGAAAAGCCCTGTTCTTGAAATAAAATCAAGGATGTCCCTGCCTTAAAATGTTGGTAAAACATACATTTAAAATAATTTGTCCAGGAGCTAATCACATTCATGTTTACTAACTCTTATAACCCTTGTGTTTTAAAGCACTTGACTTATCTGGCATTAAAATTCATTCAGGATTTATACCTGTCCTGGCCCCTGAGAATTTTTTTCTTCTCTAGAGATTAGAAGTGTTTTAGCTCGAATCTTTTATGCTAATAATTATTATAATATAAGCATTGCCTGAAGGTTATTCATACATCAGCAGAAAATAAAAAAAAGCAAAGGTTATTTCTGCATCAGCAGTTTTAAGTTTTATAAAACAAGTTTATTGTGCTAGCTAAAAGTTTTTGTACTTCTGAGATTATGGATGATTTTTTTTGTTTTTTTTTTCTCCAGCACCAGTATAGAAATAAATTATTATAATAATATGCAAAATAAGATTGACATGCTTTAACCACAAAGGCTATTTTTAATTAGTAAGGGCAGAGTTAGTATTTTTGTTGAATGACCTATTGTTCCTTACAAGAAAAACCAAAGGTCAAGGTCACGTTTTTTTCCCCCTGGTTTAGCGTTTAAAAGTAAACTACAGTGTAATTCGAAATTGTTTCATTTTACTCAGTACTGATAGGAACTGCACAGTGTTCGCTCTGTGAATGTCGCTATTCTGGTGAGATATGGCTCATACAGCCACTGGTGGTAGGTACTAGGTACATCTGGGGATGGTTTCACTCTACCATGAAGACGGTTCTGGCCTTGACTGGTGTTGACAGCTGTTTCTCTGAGGACCTGAGAAGCTTTCTCTGGCACCTAACACACAGTATAAATGCAGATCAATTCCTGCTCTCTGTTTCACCCAAATGAGGATGGGTTCCCTGTTGAGTCTGGTTCCTCTCAAGGTTTCTTCCTATTACCATCTCAGGGAGTTTTCCCTTGCCACTGTCGCCCGCGGCTTGCTCACCAGGGACAATCTGCTCATTTTGATTCATGCACACTTACATTCCATACAGACTTAAATAATTCTTTTGACTGTGTAAAGCTGCTTTGCGACAATGACAATTGTTAAAAGCGCTATACAAATAATTGAATTGAATTGAATACAACTTCATAACGATAGTCATCATGTGTCCGTTATAATTTGCATAGATAGTGCAAATGCTGCGTAATAGTTGCATTTTATCTTTTTGTCAGCCTGATATTGCCAGATGGCAAAGTGCAATAGAGAATGTTTTAATGATTTCTTCACCCAGACTAGAGCGCCTCCAATATCTCTGAACATAGTGACGTAAATAGTCCTGCTGAAAAGTGGCTTTTTTTCATTGTTGGCGATATTGGTGATATGGGAAAACGTCAACAACTAATATGTAAGCGTCCTACAATGTGTATTGCCATAACCCTTACTCAGACTGAACACCACACAGCTCACTTGTTTTACCCGACTGGGAGGTTGTACTTTGCTAGTCTTGCACATATCTATGATTAGGTTTGGCCTTTTCTTGGCTTTCTTGTGCTTGCTTGTCAGAGAAGCTTAGCGGAGTTAAAATAACAGTACATTGTGATGTTTGAACATGGTATTAAGACATGTAGGTCACATCGAAATTAAATTAAGCTTCCATAACATTCAAACTGACACTGCCATAAGCCAAGATGTGCTGTTATGTGCATCTTATGTGGATACCGTTGTTTTCTTTATTTAAGTACCTATGAAAAGTGTGATAAAAGTGCTATAATTAGGGGGGAAAGCAGAGTGCTGCTCCTGTCCATGGCTCTACTTTTAGCACAAAAATGGTCTTGCAGTATGCTTGTGTGCTGTTTAATTTTTTTAAACGGCACACATTTTTGTGATTGTGTTTTGAAAGGTGTCAGCTTTTTCTGATTAACATATCTAACACTCTGTTGTGTCTCCAGGCAACAGCTGTCCCAGACGAATTTTGAGTCACCTCCAATCTCTCCCAAAACCCCGACAATGCCCGTTGGAGGGAAAGCAGCCAGGCAGAAAGGCCTGAAGAAAGAGGGCACTACTCTGACTCAGTTTTTCCAGAAACGAGCCCCAATCAACTCGCAGTCAGGCTTGAAGGGTCTGCATTGCGTGAAACAGGAGCCCATGGAGGTGTGTGTGCAGGGAGCCCTTCTGCCAGAGAGCGCAGTGACTGTGTCCACAGCATTGAAAGAAGAGAAGCGGGACGTGCCTACGTTTCCCTCCACATCACAGGATATTAAACCCGTGGTCAAAGGTGATGCATATTCATATTCCGGCTGTCTTGGATTCCTCATGTTGATAAATATTACACAACTTTATTCTGTAAATGGCTGGAAACAACAAAGAAAGCTATTTCTGATGTTTACTTGATTGCAAAAGGAGACCCCTAAAGTAAAATTTACAATTTGACATTTAATAAATCTCAGTAGGAACATGATCAGTGTTTGTAAGGAGCCAGAATGATACTTCTTGGCAGTAGTGGCGTTATTTTGTTTGATATTTCCACAGCATGATAACTAAAACAATAGCAAGCCACTATTTAAGCAAGACAGGGATATGACAAATGTATTTTTATTTTTTTAACTATAGTAGAATCAAAGACCTTTTAGAAATTTAGCTTTTATATTTCTATATATATATATCTTCCATTTTTTCAGACTTGGTAAAAGTAATGTTCCCTTACCAGTTTTATAGAAATAGTTAGTGTTCATTCTTAGTAATGCACCATATCATAAACATGAAGGAGAATATGCTTCCACACTTTGGCCATATAGTGTATGTACTATTTTAGCAGTGTATCTGACTCTCAGGGGTCAGGCAGCTTCCTTAGACAGGGGCAGCATCTTGTAATTGGAAAGGCTACACATATTTTCAGAATAGCCAACAGAATTTCAGTGCATGTTTAATGCATTATTTGGCCAGCACACAGGTGTAGTACGTCATTTTTGAGATATCAGCGTCAGGGTTAACTGTGGGAGTCAAAATGACATGGCAAATCCTGTCCCTGCTGGTAATATGCAAAAGAGTGCATATTACGAGGCTTCTTAAGCCATAGCCATCATCATGGCGATTGGCACAGCAAGCTTGGAGTGTACCGTAGGTGCAGGCAAGTGGTGATAAGGATAAGCCACCATTGAGCCGCAAAGTCTACTCTGCTAAGAAACACACGTGTCTGCCCCTGATTCATTTTGTAGAGCGATGTCTGCTGCCAAATTGGTGCCTTGTCTAAAGAAACTATTTCCTACAGCAAAAGTACCATCCCTTAAAAAACAAAAAAAAACAAAAACATGATTCAATGATGTGTGCAGTACAAGTTCTCTTGGACTGGAGAGGAATATAGCATATATATCTCCTTGGAATATAGCAAAGTTGTTGAAAATGTGTTTCTTAAAATGCATATCCTTCTTTGATGTGTAAAATGCTTACAGAAAAACTTTAAGAAAAAGTCCACCCACCCCGGTTCATGAAATGTTTTAAGGTGCTTTATGTAGTTTTCGCTAAAGATATTATATTGGTTGAGGTCATTCAGAAACCTTCTTCGATTACCTTCTTCGTGTAGGCCACATGCAGCTCTAACAGCTCATTATGCAAATATATACTTCTACATCTAATTACCCTGTGCTGAGATGAACAAGTTCTGAGAAAAGAACATTTCTCAGTGGCCTTATCCGGTAGTATTGTGCTGATGAGTTTTGAATTTGAATGATGTTTTTTTTACCTGATGCCACCTTTTTGACGATTTGCTTTTAAAGTTTACTTCTTCATTTACATTGTGAAGTTTGCTTTTTCATTTACATACATTCATATCTGCGGGATATTAACTGAACCATGGTCCCTTCACCCCCGCTACCACGGAGTAGAATTGCTGGGTTTAGGGGCAAGGGATCCCCCGATTTTTTAAATTTATTATTTTTTTTTTTTACTGGATTGAAATGATTAATGTGGATATAAATAATTATCTTCAAACTATAGATCAGAGAAGTATTTGAAAATTGAAAACTCACAATGGTGTCGGT
>JAOVVB010000016.1:14389601-14417897 GCA_028570985.1 Heterobranchus longifilis | reverse complement strand
GGACAAACGCACGTCACCAAAGCCCGTGTGAACACTCTCATTGACTCCTATGTGTAGAAAACCCTCGGCGCTTCATCTGCGCTCACCGGACGCTACGAACGCCAGAAAAACGCTCGATTTTAACACTCGTGTGAACAAGGCCTTAGGCTGCCTTTTTTTTTTTGGACAAAATCCAAAAACACAGTGGTGAAAACCTGCCCACTGCAATAAAACAGCCCAAATAATAGCCATAGATTCTTATGTAGTTAGTAATGTATATAATATTCACTCTTCCTTTGAATAGCTGTGACCAAAATATTTTTCAAAAAAGAAAGAAAAAAAAACCAATCATTCTTTATGTAGCACTTTAAAAATTAAGTGTTGAATATTTTATTTTAGGATTTTATTTACACATTAGATGACTTTGCTGGTTTTTAAGACTGTGTGTACAGGTTTGTTGTCCTATAAATTTACAACTAATGAATGGGAAGCAAATTTTCATTATAATCGAACCCTTGGGTTCATTGGGATCCTGTATTAGTGAAAATATTGCACTGCATCTGTAAATGTGTGTTGTAATGTTAACATTCTCAAATTTCCTCTTTATTGTATTACTGTGACAGTCCTGGCAAGGCTCTGTATTCAGTACAATAAACAGCCCAGGAAAGGCATTTTAGACATTGTTTGGATATGCATGGTTATTTTACATATTTAATAACATTTAGCTTTTTGTGAATAGCGTCATTGTTTATGTAATTTTACCACAATATCAGTTTCACTTTTGCTTTTTCCAACACAGTGCCAGGAATTTCATATGCAGAGCATTACTTAGTCATATCACACTTGCACACCTCCATGTGTTAAGGAAATGGAAGATCAGATATATCATGATCACTAGTCAAGATCTGCTCAGTGTGTCAACCTTTGCCTCATGACGTTTTTGGATATTTGTTCAACACGTGGTTTTTGTCAATGATTGTGTTTCTGGCTCAGTTATTGTTAACTTATGTTTAAAATCTAACACTGACTAAAAGTTTTGTTCTGCCATTATGTAAAATTCCTTTCTTCTATATTTCAGTTCAAAAGGAGGAAATGTACACCTCTGGTAACCATGTTAAAATCTTACTGTCTTCCATAGGAAAACAGCACAGTGGTGAGTTTTCCCGTTTAATTGCTCAGGTCAGAGGTCGTTTGGAAAACTCCAGGAAAACACAAAAGAAGCAGGAAGGAGGGGAATTGGCAGAGACTTGCTGCACTTGCTTGACTTGAGTAAGGGCTGCATTAGTTCTGTTAGAGATGGGCCTTGTATCTAAAAAAAAAAAAAAAAGTGAACTGTAATCAATGAGAGGATTATGGCTTTTTATAGGGGACATCATTCAGTCAAGTGATGTCTTTGTGTATAATAGTGAACATGTGGGGTAATTAAAATACAGGGCTTGTCTCCCTTGGCAACAGAATAGGACAAAAAAATATGATTTAAATAAAATTGTTGCACTATACATTATTATGCATTTTAAGAGCTTGACCTTTTTCTTTCAGCTAATGACACAGTACTACAAAACACAGTCCAGCCTCCAGTTTCTTTGCCGTTGGAAATTGCCAATAATGAGAGAACTTGTGTTATTGAACTTGGGTCAAGGTCACAAAGCCCTACTCTCAGTGATGTGTCTGTCAGCAGGTAAATTCATATTTCAGGTTTGCTTTTTTGGCACCAAGTGTAACTCAGCACATTAAAATACACTTTAAGCAGTCCCTTACTATGGGATTCATGTTACACATTACTGCAAGAAAATATCTGGAAACTTCTGAATTTCTGTTGTTGTTTTTTTTAAAGATGAATCTTGGCTTTTTTTTTTTGTTGCTTTTTTTTTTTACCCTTTATTTAAGTTGCATGGTGTATTTGTATTTGAGTTAAATAAAAATCAATCATAGGCTTTATGCTTCCTAAAAATGTTATTAGTTTCCAAATATAATAAAAAAAAATTCCAATATTGTTTTAAAGATTAAAAATGAGATGATCAAATTGTGTAGTTATGTTTTTAGTTTAAAGCATCTTTACAGTCCTTTAGAGCAGTCTTTAATTCACGAGTGAGATCAGCGTTAGGGTAATCTCTATTCTTGTGCATTACAGCGGCAGCTATGTGCCATTCAATCATTCATTCAAACATTCATTTAACTTCTGTTTTCTTGTTCTTTGGCTACTTGTATCATCTGCATTTTTTATACTCAAGTCAAACAAACTGATTGTTTTAAGTGTATTTGCCACTATTTCCTGGCCTGAAACCCTTAAAGGCAAATCCGCCCTGAACTAGTGGCGTGTAAATGTTTTAGACTTAACATGAAACCCAAACGGTAGGGGGCATGCCATTACAATTACGGATGGTCTAATGAGGGAAAAGATTCCAGAGATTGGACTGCATTACCCAGAATCATGAGGGCTTGTCCAGAAAACACTAGCCATATGTACATGTTTCAGAACATATATATATCATTTCTTTCAATAAGCTGATGAATTTTCACAACTTTTATTACTCCCTTTCTTGAAGAAGGTTGAGGGTCTTTGACAGAAGATCTTATGGGCTTCCCCCTTTTCGGGTCTTCAGGGTTATTTTAATAAGTTATCTATAGATCATTTCATAAGTTTTCAGAGTTCTGGGCTAATCTCATCTTTTTCTGAAAGCAGTTGAGGTTGGGTTAGAAAACAATTAGGTTGAGGTGGGCTAAGGGTCATTATATTGGAAGAAAAATTCTTCTTTATCTTTCATTCTTCTGATATTTGGAGCTTTTCGTTATTCCTTCTATTTCTACTAAAGCCCCTGTCACAGCTGAAGATAAGCAATGCTCCACAGCTACTAGTTGTGACTAATTTTTGGATGATGAATGTCTTTGCATTTAGTAATTATGACCAAAACATCTTGTCAGACCAACAACACTTTTCCCTACATGGTTTAGGGTGATTTAATGTGCTTTTGTTACTCTTTGATTGGGTAGGATATACTGCATGTATTTACTTTCTTTGATTCAGTGTTTACTTAAGATATTATGCACACACTATGCAAGGTCATTAATCTTCATTTCTGATTGTCTCTGTAATCCCTTGGATCACAGACTGCTTGTCCAGCAGACCATGATTTGAAATGTTATGAGATTTGTCTGAATAGGGAATGAGCAGCACAGATCCTGACATACCAAGTCACCTATAGACCCTTCTCATATTCGGCTGTTAATATGGTTACACACATTTACAGAAATTAAAGTTGCTGGTAGTAGACTTAAGACCAACAAGCACTCAATCTTTTCATATACAGAGAATTTATTTAAATTAACTTTTTGAAAATACAAATACATAATTTTTCAATATGTAAAATAGTGAGAACAATAATCTCCTCGGTTTTCAATACTTTGTCCATCTGTCAACAAGTTTTCTTATTGCCCCAATAAAAATATTTTATGCTGAGCCATGAATTACCACTTGTCTTCACTTCATCAGAAAAAAAATCTTCCTCGTGGCACTTCTTTCAAGGGATTAAACAGGTGAAAGTTCAATGGAACAAGATAGGGACTATAGGGAGGATGCTTTAACACCTCAAAACAAAGTTTTTGCAGAGTGTCGACAGTGTGGGCAGGAGTGTACAGATGTACATCGTCATGCAAAATCACAACGTCCTTGGATAGCAGTCCTCTGCGTTTATTATGAAGTTTAGGCTTCAGCTCTTCATTAAGCTTCTCGCTGTAACAAGCACCGTTGAACCTTCTTTCTGATAATGTTCCAGTATTGGTCTTTAGGAATCACAGAAAACTGTAAGCATTGGTTTTCCACTTGATGTGTTCACTTTTAGCTTTTTCTTGGACAGTGATTGATGTTTCCATTGCACACACTGCTGTTGACTCTCAGACTCATAGAGTTAAACCGATGTCTTCATCACACTTCTAGTATTGGTCCAAATTTTGTTTGCAGATATTTAAACGCTTATGTTTATGCTTTTCTCAGTTGATTAGGCACGAGGTGCATCCTCAGACCACAAACAACAAGGTGTTGCAAATAGCCGTTCTGTGCGTAATGTACTAATTGTTTAAAAAAAAAATGGTACCATATTTTTTACGTTATTAATTCATTGTTTTGCAGCAGTTATTGACAAAGTCATGTGTTGACCTGCACATGAGTTTGTCATGTTTAGTGTTAGTCTAACATTTACTTTCTGTGTGCTTGTCATTAGAGTTGCCTGAGCTATCATTAGTTTGTTACCATATACACTTAGCTATCTGCTGCTTTAAAAATAACTGATCTACCCGTCCTGGACTACTGATTAGAAGCTTGTGCGTTCAAGTCTCAGCAACATCAAGCTGCCATTGCTGGGCTGCTGAGCAAGGCCCGTATATATATATATATGTATATATGTATGTATGTATATATATATATATGTATATATGTATATATATATATATATATATGTATGTGTGTATATATATATATATATATGTATATATATGTATATAAAAACAATTGAGAAATCAAACATCAAGACGGTTATGTTTAGCTTAAGGGTTGTATGATTAGCTTAGCTTGGGGCATAAAGTATTGTACTATAACTATATCATTTGTCCATATTTTTAGGTAGGACTTAACAGTCAAGCCACAGAAACTTGGTAGTGGGCCAAGGGTTTCCAGGACAGTGCCCGGTCTCATCTGACCAGTGTGTGTGGTCAAATCCATTTTGCATTTTGTGCAACCACCAAGTACCACCACATAATGTCCAGGAGCTCACCGATGCCCTTATCCAGTTCTGAGAGATAAATCAAATTAAAATTGTATTTGTCACATACACAGGCTTACACAGTGAAATACTTATAAGCGCATTGCAAGAGACACTCCTAGGATTCGAACCCAGGATCTCCTTTTCAGTAGACGTGCACTTTAACTCTCTAAGCCAAAGTGCCACTGATCCCCTAGGGCACCATCTGCCGACTCATCAGATGAGACCATGATGAGATTCAATTTGGATGAGCTTGTGATTTAAAGTTTTTCATTTTGAGTTTTAGTATGATTTTGAATACAGCCCTCATGGGTTGATGAGTTTAGTTTTCATTAACTGTTATGTAATTTTGTTCTGAACAAATTATATAATGGACATTAGTAAATATTTTCAACTTAAATAATTCATTCATCCAGGTTCAATGTGTGCGTTAAGCCTTTCCTTAATTTTTCTTAAACAGTGTATTTAACCGTTTAATAGCAGTAGCGTAAACTAGAAGCCATGTATTCTTTAATATAATTTTCTAATATAATTTCTGTTAATAAGGAGAGTTTGTGTCATCTTTATAGCTTACATGACAGACTGGTTCACCCTCAACGGTATGCACATGATGATGCAAGACGACAGATGCAAGCACTTTAAGCTTCCATAGAAAGTTAATCAGCAGCTTGTCTCTGTTATGAGATGATGTGACAATTTACAAACTTTTATTTAGCCTCGAGACTGTGCTTAGTGTTTCATGCACTTTGTATTAATTTCTTGGTCTTTTTCAAAAAGAGACAATTGTTGGTGTTTTTTGTTCGTTTTTTTCACGTGCAGTGCATTGCCTCCTGTTTCTCTGCCGCTGTACCGTACAGTACAGCTTTCGAATTGCTTGGTCGAGAATTCGTTCAATTAAGGGAGCAAGCTGATTAATTATGTTTCTAACATTCTGTGCTGTGCCAGTTGTTATGCTGATGAGACCTTTCCCCTGCAATGAGTGAAAAGTTGTGTACTGTCGGTTTCCTCAACAGTCAGTCACTTTCTCTCACTAATTTGGACCTGTATACAGCCTGCAAAAAGAAGCAGGGAACCTTTTATTAAAATGTATATTTTGCCCCAAAATCCATACAGTATAAAGTTGTTGTAGCAGTGTTTGAATTTGATCTTGTGTTCTTCAGATGATGGAGTGAATGCGTTTCTGTTGCACGACCCGCGAGAACAAAGCTTATCCCCTCCATTAGAGCGCGTGCTCAGGCGACACTCCGATGGATTTGATCTATTAGGGATTATCAGGTTTTACACAAACTTTTGGAGTACATGTAAGCTTGATTGCACACTGTCATTAAAGCAAAAGGGGATATAACTAATAACTAAAGAAATTTCAGTGAATATTACTAAGGATCTGCTTTTTACTTATGCAAATGCTAATACTATTATTTGTAATTAAAAACATGAAAAATAATATAGAAGCATATTTTTAATAATGGTCACAGGATACTAGCCTTCACTTTGTGTGTACAGTTGGTGTTAAATGGCAGGCTCTTGAATGATGTTGGCTCAAGAACACAGAAAATGTTGAGGATTTACTTTGTCCAGAAGCCTGATGTGAATCCTGATGTGTTAGTGTATCCCAAACCATTTAGGTATTATTACTTATGAATAGCTCTAAATGTGCAATAATGGCTATCAAACTAGTACATACAAAATAGACATTACATTTATATACAAGATGTATAAAGAAAGAAGTCATTGCATTTATATATAAGATATATATTGTGTATATTAGTGTTGCTCATAATATTGTCTTGTCCCATTTGTGGCTTGTATGGCTATAATAAATGTCGTCATTTTGATAAACTGATTGTTGTTGATTAGATGTGTGTCCTGCAGCACCCTTGATAGAAGTAAACCTCTGACACGGGTGCTCTTGCTCTGGGAATTATTGATCTGTTTACCCACATAATTGCTTTTTGGGTGTTTTTTTTATTTTTTTTCTTCTTCTTTTTTTTTTTGCATAATCGATCAAACATGTTTAGCCAAGATGGATTGCATTCTTTAACGGTAGTGTATAACTTTGTACCAATATCGAGTATATTGATATTTGTTCCTCAAGTCTGTTCTGTGTTTTCATTAATTATACTTACAGTGACAGTAGCTGAACACTAAAAACTTTCCATAGTGGCAGAATGGTTCAGTGTACATGTAGAATTGATTTCCAGTGTTCTATTGTTGCCTCGTATAAAATCAGGTGCAGCAGTTTGTGAGTGGCCATTATACACCTGACTGAAGACGCTCGGGTAGAATTAGAAAAAACAGACACTAAACCTATTTTTATGCAAAATTTACTATTTAATCCAGGAGTTCATGGGAGCAAAGTTGTTTGTGCTTTTGGAGAAGGACGTCTGGCTTTGTCGGTCAATCACTGGAACTCTAGGCGATAATGGGCGTCTGTGAGCTCACACAGGCAGAAGTGGGTGGATATCGATTTGCTACCCCTGAATGTAATGCACTCAAAAAGATGCAGGCAGTTGGCTTTACATCTTGGTGGCTGTTGTGTGGTACTAGCAATGGCTAAATCATAATAAAAATATTAATCATTTTCATGTCTGTTAGCGAGCTGGAAGTATAGAAGTAATTCAAACTGTCTTAAGAGATCTAAAATGTTGCCTGGTACTGTAAGTGTGCTACTGTAAGGTGTTTTTGGAAAGGTACTTTGTAACAAAATTTACACAAGACAAATAAAATTTCTAATCTGATACTAGATGTTATGTAGTGTACTGTATAAATGTTCACATGAGCTAATGAAACTTTTAATAAAAAAAACTGAGACTGATGTGAATGATGCTAAAAAATTGAGATCAGATTTTCTGTAATTCTTTCAATTCACTTATTTATTTATTCCTTTTTATTTTGACAAGTAGATTAGGTTATAAGTAGAGCTAGATTGTTGTTGCAGTGACTTGGAAAAATAAATCTTTGCATGCAGTTTTGTAAAAAAATTTTTTCTTTTGGTTGATTTCAGTTAATAGAGGAAAAATAATTTTTTAGTTTAGTAAAGAGTGTAGTCAGCAGCATGTTGGTGTAGTGATAAGCACTGTCGCCTTGCACCTTCAGGGTTTGGGTTTGATTCCCGGCCAGGCTCAATTCCTGCCTCTGTGTGCATGGAGTTTGCATGTTCTTTCTGTGCTTGGTGGGTTTGTAAATGAGTGTGCCCGTAGTGTGTGAATGAGTGTGCCCTGCGATGGATTGGCACCCTGTCCAGGGTATACCGCGCCTCGTGCCCCAAGTCTCCTGGGATAGGGGATAGGCTCCAGGCCCCCGCAACCCTGAATACAGGATAAAGCGGTTTAGACAATGAGTAAGTGAGTAAAGAGTGTAGCTTTTAGAATTAGTTAAGGTGAAAGAGTATCAAAGGCACTCACACTAAGAGAGGTGCTCTTAAAAAGGATAGGTGATGAGGTAAAACAGTAAAGGCTTTGTCATTAATTTGGTTGCTTTTTTTCTCTTAAAACATTGATTGATTTAGCAATAACATACATACAAACCACATGGGTCTTGTGTAAAAGGTTCATACTGTGCAATTCTGCTGATTTCATATAAGTAGTATCCCCCCCCCCCCACTTCTCATGTTAAAAATAGTCCTTGATGCTCACCCTTACATTGTGCTGTTTACCCAATAACTGTTTCCCAGAAGGACTTTTAAAGAAAAGAAAAGGTCAAGTTTGTTTTAGTTTTATTATTCTACAGGTAGTACAGGGAGGGACTAAGTGTACATTTTGTGCAGATCAATTTGGCATCCTTCAATGCTGTTTGCATTTGAGTCCTGTGAGGCACTTGAGTATTTAATTTTTTTTTTGTGTGTGTTACCAGTTCAGTCATAAGAAATAAACTAATTAAGCCAAGATGAAAGAATGAAAAAAAAAGCTTTTGTTTGCCAGACACTTTGTAGCCTTCTTTGAATATGTCTAAATCTGTTTGTTTTTTAAAATGTTTTATTTCTTTATTATTATTTGTTTACAGAGCCTGTGAGAGCCCTCCAGAAAAAAAGGAAAATATCTCCTCATCTCATTGCTGATTTAAGACAGTTTGACAGGGATGAGGATGAATTGAAAGCATGCAGTATGTCACCAGAAGTGCAATATGCAATTTAAGTGCAATGCAGTACCAAAAGAATTTAAAGATATACAATGTAAACAGTGGAGTCGAATCTCTTTCTCTCTCTCACACTGTCTCTCTTTCCCTCCCTTGTATGACTGCAGAATACTTGTGCTTCATTTCTCTTCTCTGCCATTGGATTGATTTCTATATGTAAAGAAAACCATATGTGCAACAGCATACAAATAATATTTCTTAAACAAGATATTATATTGTTTATAAGGAAAAAAATCTGTTTTATTTGTGTCCTCCTGTGGACAGGTTTTGTTTTATGTCACGCTGTGCCCATCAGGGCAAGCACAAGGCTGCTTTGTTAATACAGTACGCACACGAGAAAAACTATTCAAGCTCATTTATTTTTTTTATATTATTATTACAATTTTTTTAGCTTAAGAACAAATAGTAAATATAATGGCATATATTAGCTATATTTTTGCACTATTTGCACCCATGTATTGTACATACAATCAATTTTGCACAAGTCACCAAAAGTTTCAGGTCCACTGTCCTCAAAAAAAAAGCAAAAGATCGAATTTTTTAATATTTAAAAACGTGTGTGCACGCGCACACAAACTGATCAGCCATAACATTAAAAAAAACAGATGGGTGATGTGAATAAAGCTGATTATCAGTTTACAGTTTCACCTGTGAAGGAATGTGATTATAATAGGCATCACGTGGACTACTTTCAGTTCAGAGTTGATTTATTTGAAGCAGGAAAAACAGGGAGGTGAAAGGATATGCGTGACTTTGACAACCTTGAATCGTGATTGCTAGTTGACTGGGTCAGACCATCTTTAGAATGGCAGGTCTTTGGGTTGTTCTTGATATGCACAGGCGCAAGGCTCACAGGTGCAATATTTTTATGCAGTGCTGTTTTTGGCAATCATATTTTTATACAATTTTTTAAGAGAGGTTTGATTGAAATCAGTTTCAGGAATAGCTATACAGTCCTAAGGCAAGGATTTTTCTGGGATTTGCTATTTTTTCATGTTCTGCTTTTTTTTAAATCCCTAATGCCGTATTTCTGCACTTGACCACCTTCCTGTCAGTGATTTACTAGGATTTAAAATGTCCAGTCCTTATTTTTTATTACAGCAGTGATTCTTACACCGTTTAATTAGTTTCTATAGTATTGTTAAATTGCATTTACAAAACTATAACACACCAAAGATTTTTATTTAATTTAATGCTATGTTTTTGTTGTCTAATTACATTAAAAAAAAATTACACTGTATGACCGGTTTATGGCTTCAAAATCACATAACCATGAGGTTCATTTCTTCACTGTGGACTTAATCATACTTGCTAGCACTGAACATAATTACATTGGATTTAATCCGGATTATGCAGTGGGATTTGTCCAATTACACCAACTGATGAAAAGTATTCTTTTGTTCTAGAGCCAAATCAACTTTTTTTGCTTAATCATAAAGTTTTTCTACCATAATGAAGGATGCTGACCTCAGACGCTTTGAATAGTGTTACAGCTTTTTTTTTATCTGCTTCAGCTTGTGAGACATAAATGTTAAATATTTTCTTTGGTTTTGCTTTTAAATATTACATTATTAGTTTTCTTGCCCAGACAGTGTTCTTGGTAGTGGAACTATTGAGTTAATGTATGTATGAAGGATGTATAGAACCTATGGTTCAGTTTTCTGAAAGATTGTAGGTTAGACCTGTTTCTAAAGCCACTGAAAATAAATACACTGTCAATTTCTTGAGTATCAAGAACAGTCAGGTTTGAAGTGTTTGTTCCAGATGGTCTATTGAAGCTCCAATAAACGTAGTGTAAGATTTGTAATTTTGAATATAACTCGGGCAAAAAAAAGTGTTCTGTAACACTTAGCTTTGACTGTGGCACATGTCCTCCAGTTTCAACAATTTTGTGCAATTGGGTTAAGGTCTGGACTCTGTGATGGCCAATTAATGTGAAAATGATTCCTCATGTTCCCAGAATCACTCTTGCACAATTAGAGTCCTGGAATATGGCCATGCTATCAGGGAAAGAAAAAAAAATCCATTAATAGGACACCCTGGTCGTTCAGGTCATCAGCTGACTTCATTTTATTGCCACATGACATTACTGAGCCTAGACCTGAGCAACTGGAGCAACCCCAGATCATAACACTGCCTTCAGAGGCTTGATAGTTTGCACTATGCATGACTGGTACATCGATTAATACAGTTGTTTTCTTACTCTGACACACCCATCACTTTGGAATAGGGTCAATATGGACTTTTTCCTATTGCTTTAAAGCACTGGATATGTCTTCTGATGTGGTTCTTTATGACAAGAGAAGCTACTCACTGCATTGAAATTTAAATGATCTAATTTTTTTGGCCAATGTTTTTTCTGTACTAATAATCCCCTTAAAATCAACAATCACTTTACTCTCGTTAAATTTAAAGGATAATTAAAAAAAAAAAAAAAAAAAATTATATATATATATGCTTAAGATGCTAATTGTTTCTTCTCATTGTTTAGTTTTTTTGTGGAAACAGTTGGTCTTTGTACCACATGTTCACAAGAAATCCCAAAACTGTCACAGAATACATTGACGAGTCTGTTTAACAGGATTGCATTTCTTGAAGAGAACTAGCACTTTATTGCGACACTTCTGTCACTTTCCATCCAACATAAAATTAAAAAGTCTTTTCCCCTTCTGTCTCACCTGGATGTGACTGCCAGCGGTCTTGGAAATGCATATCCAGAGGACACTGTCATTATTTTCTGATGCCAGTCCAGTTGCCCATGATGCACATCATTTCAGCATGAATTTCATATGCTGGTTTGTTGTTTCTCCATCAGTCTTTTGTTAGGTGTTCATCAGTCACAGCACCAGCTAGTAACTACGGGTCCTAGCTCGGTAACCAGGATATTTTGTTATACATGTTTATACACTGTCTGGCCAAAAAAGAAATCGCAGTTTCAGAAAGGTCAAATTATTGGCCTGCATCAAGCAATGAAAACATTAAAATTACTGGAATTGGGTTAAGAATTGCTCAACGCATTATTAACATTTGCGAGGATAGTGGTGAACCCTTAACTCATGGAAAAAATATGGAAAGGATAATGAATCGAGATCAAGTTGCATTGTTAAAAAAAAAAATAGGATCCATGTTTGTTAGTTTATTAGTTAAGGTAAGAGCATTTCCACTCAATCCAACAAGAGCTCACAGGATTGGGATTAAACAGCTGTGTTCACAAGAAACCCACTTGTTAATGAGACAAACCAGGGGAAAAAGATGCCAGTTTGCTAGGGAGCATAAGGATTGAACTTTGGAGGAACAGAAAAAGGACATCTGGTCTGATGAGTCAGACTGATTCTATTCCATAGCAATGGGTGCATCAGTGTAAGAGGGGAAACACTTGAAGCGATACAGACATCATGCATAATGTCCATTGTACAAGCCTCTGGAGGCAGTGTTATGATCTGGAGTTACTTCGATTGGTCAGATCCAGGCTCAATCCAAGTCAGCTGATGACCTGAATGTTCCTATCAGGTTATGACATCAATGGAGTTTTTCTTCCCTGATGGATCAGGAATACTCCATGACTCCAGGAAAGTGTGGTTCTGGGAGCATGAGGAATCATTTCTATACATGATTAAGGCATCACATTGCACACCATAATCTAAGCTAAAGGGCGTCAAATGGAATGTTTGTGAGAATTTTTTTTTACTGTGTTATGGTCACTGTTTATGCTTCTCGGATTGTTTTTTTTCCCATTATAAGCTTTATAAGGCATTTTCTGCATCTTTACACTTTATCATAGTGACGCTTCGCTTTATCACTTTCTCCCTATGCCCTTTCTCCCACTCCTCTCCTGGATACACTTAAACCACACTATCAAACATACCAGCAAATAATAACTTGTATAGAGCACATAAGTGCTGTCTGCTCCTTTTGTATATTCTCCATAATCAACAGCATGTAACACAGAACCAGAACCCTTTTTTCTTTTGTAAATAAATGGATGCTCCCTTTTGCCCGTACCACCTCTTGCTCTACTGAACTAAATGAATTATTCTGCTTTCACACCTTTCAGAATAAAGCTATATCAATTATAAACTGTATAAAATTCTTCTAACAGCTCAAATCTAATGTTTCAGCAGAATTTCTTTTCGCCTGAGTTTTCTGCTCACTTTAGCACAGTCATTGGGGGTTTTTAACTTTTTGTTAATTTTTCACAACACAGTATGTCAATCAGTTGCAGGAACTGTCTCGCCAAATGTAAAAAAAAAAAAAAAAAAATACCCAAAAAAAACATTTGTTATTTATGGTATTTTTTAAAGGTACTATTATGAACTTAAGATGCAATTCAATTCCTGACCATCTGGTATAGATCCTGCTGATCTAGATAAATATTGATAGACCTTAAACCCCACTTGTTAATGTCTGAAGTCAATGTGTCTCCATCATCAAATGGATTTCCATCATCTACTCAGCACTGAGACTGATCATCTACAGGTCGTTAACACATTCTTCTTGTTGACCTTAGCTCTACATTTCATGGTCTTCCTTCAGCTTTTGGCATTATTGGTTCCACCCTCAATAACAGTTCAGCAAATCCCCCACTCTTCCAGGAATTTGTGATAGTCCACCGAGATCTCTTCTAGGACCGCTTAAAATTTGTGTACTAATCTTAAAATTCTAGAAAACTATTAGGCTTAAACTATCATATTAAGAATTACTAATATAAAGTTTTTTGTGTGGTCTGTTGCAATTTCATAAATGGTCCAAACCAAACAGTGCTCTAACCCTGTGTGCGCCGAAATTCAAGTTTCTCTCAACTGCAGGAGATAATTCTACTTCTACTTTCTGGCCTCTGTTAAAATAGAATTTAAAGATGTAGAGCTCCTCTTGTGTAATTCACTGTATTGTTTAAACCTTTTACTTATGAATAGTGAAGCTTTGTACATTTTATAGCTTTTTTTCTGTTATTGTGCCCAAATTTTAGTAGAAATCTTTTAAGGAATAATAATTAATGTGAACTGTTTTTCTAATGCGTTATTAACCTTGTGAATGGTCAAATGTGATCAGCAAGACGTGTGCTCCTTGCAGAACAAGTAGCCTTATGAAATGATGCAAACCCTGTGTAGTGAGTATACATGCAGCAAGCACTTTTATTAGAAACGCTCAGTTTAATCCTGAGGAGGCCTTACTTTGTTCTCAAAACTTCGTGTCTTGGATTTCACAAGCTGTCTGAAACATTACTTTGAAGATCTGGTTCATTTTGGTATCCTTACATCATGCGATTCCTTCACATCTTTTAGGTCAATTTTTCTGATGCGAATCTTCCATTTTACAACATCCCAAAGGTTTGGGATGACTTTCCTGATCGCGAAGGCCACTGAAGAATATTGAATTTATCTTCATGAAACCAGTCTGAAATGGATATTGCTTTGTGACAAAGTGCATTATCATGCTGTAAGTAACCATTAACAGATGGCCAAATTGAGGCCTTGAAGGGATGATCCATGGTCAGCAACAACACTCAAATAGCCTCTGGCCTTCAAGCGATGATTGATTGGTTAATGGGAACTAAATGTGCCAAGTAAACATTTCCCACACACCATTACACACCTCCATCAGTATGAACTGAGGGTACGAGGCAGATCAGGTCCATGGACTCCACATTTTAACCCCATCATCCCTATGCCTCATCAGAAATCTATATTTTTCTGACCAGGCCACATTTCCAGGCTTCAACTGTCCAGTTTTGGAGAGTCTGTGCCCACTACAACCTCAGCTTTGTCTAACGGAACTGGAACTTGATGTGGTGTTCTGCTGTTTGTAGCACATTCTCCTCAAGGTTTACCGTTTTATGCATTCTAAGATGCTATTCTGCTGACCTCCACAAGGCTTTCCATCTGTGCATTGGATGCATTTTTTATTGCATAATTTTGAGTAAATACTAGACACTTGTGTGTGAAAATCTGCTTTTATAAAAATACTTGCACGCGCCTGTCTAGTACCAACACTTGTACCATATTTGAAAATCACTGAACCCCTATGATCTCCTGATTGTGATGGTTGATATGAAAATTGACTGAAGCTGCCAGCCATGCAGGGCGCATGTTACACTGAATTTATCATATAGACGGGTGTTCTTCAGGACGAAGTGAAGCTAAGCGCCAGTATTTGTCGGTATTTTGTCGAACCACGTTTTGCTTTAATAACCTTTACTCTGTTGGGGTATGTCAGTATTACCTTTGCAAATCTAGCAATATTTGCAATATTTGTCCACTCTTCTTTGCAGAACTGCTCAAGTTGAGTTAAATTTGACCGTTTGTGAACTGCAGTCTTCAAGTCATTCCACAGATTGTTTTTGCATGGTCTAGTCAGAACCCAGACTTAAACCCCACTGAAAGTCAGCATTTTTCCTTCAACCACAGTGTTGCCGTGTTCTTTAGATGTCATGTTGGAAGTAAACCTTCTTCCAACTTTTAACTTTTTCCTATTAACAACTTTTTGGCAGAGGGCAGGAGATTTCCTCAAGAATTTGACAGTATTTTGCCCCATCCATTTTTCTTCTATTCTGACAGGTGCTCCAGTCCCTGTCTCAGAGAAACACCCCCATAACAGGATATTACCACTTCTATTCTTTACTGTAGGAATGGTGTTATGTAGACGGTGTGCTGTATTGGATTTCTGCCCGGGCATATTATTTTGTGGTGTGGCGAAATACTTAAATTTTAGACTTATGTGGCCTTAGAATCTTCAAGCAGCTTTTTTGCAAAGCTTAGTTGTGACTCCATGTGGTCTTTCATGAGGAGTAGCTTTTCTTGTAACCCTTCCATACAAGCTGGATTTGTGAAGAATTTCTGATATTGTTGCTGTATGCACACAATGATCACATTATCGTACATTTCTGCAACTGCTTCAGAGTGGCTGTAGACCTCTTGATAGTCTCTCTGAACAGTTTCCTCTTGGCTCCTTCATCCAGTTTGGGGTGACGTTCTGATCCAGGGAGGGTCTGCGTTGTACCAAATACCTTAAACTTCTTAATAATGAACTTGACTGTGCTTAAAGGTGGTGATAAAGCATTTGACATTTTTTGCGCCAATCTCCTGACCTTTGACTGTGCACAACCCAGAGATCTTTTGACAGTGCCTTGCCACCCATAGTTGATTGTTTCCTTTAAAAAATTTTTTTAATAAAATTCTCTTATGTTGGCGCTCAGATGTTTAAGAGTTGCACTGAGTAAATATAGCTGGGTAAAAAAACCCTTTCACTTCAGCCTGCAAAACAACAAAGTGTAAATAATTTTAAATTGTGATTCTTTTCTCTACACACTGTTTGGGTTTAAAACCTTGAGCATTAATACATAATTGTATTATTGTGCTCCAGCAATAGGTGTATATATAGCAGCGATTTTATGGCTTTGAACACGGCACAGCTGATCAGATTTTAGAACTGTATGTTTCGTAAATGTGAAATCTAGCTTATATATAAAATTAAAGTTAAATCAGGTTTCAGGCACCTGGATAGATAGGCGTACAGTTTATTCTACTGTATACTTAATGGTAGATAGGAAATAGTCAGTTAATTTTTTTCTTTTATGCATTCTCTATAAGATGAAAATTTTAAAAATACTCATTGGTTTCTTGCTTTACAAGGGAAAAAAGGGAACAAATCAAGAGTTTATGCAGTTTTATTCTTTTGTTGTCTTCAGAAAAAAAACTTTTGTTTTCTTTCTTATTACCCATACCGTGCATATAGAAAATCACATGGGTTAGACCTTCGTTGTGGCTGTCTTGAAATTATTGTAGAGTCTTTGCTCTGTTCAACTAAAATGAGGAGGTAATTGCAGGAGTGAATTACTTGGAGCTTTTTAATCTGTTTGCTGAAACTAGTTTGGTATTGCATTATGAATGGACTCCTGATTGGATATAACCTTGCAGACTTGCACCACCTGCACCTGCCCCAGTCCTGATTAGTTATTCCTTCCCGCTCTGTTATTTTGATGTTTTTCTGAAATGTTCCTGGGAGACAGGCAACAATTCATTGGTATTCATCTGCGAAGGCATTCCCCAGGGGTCTGTTCTTGGACTTCTCTTCTTTACAAGACACACGATTTGCTGTTTTTGCACTCATTTTTAACTGTTATGCTGATTTAATACCATGATAATTGATGGTATTGCAGTGCTGAGGGCATGACACATTTCACATGACCGTTTTGTAGCATAGCTGTGAAGCATATTAAATTGCCTTGTGTATATTTATTTTCAAGCGGTTTTAAGTGTTTTCCTGCTGTCCCAAAAGTTTCAGTCATTTTCATGATAGTCCAACTTTATTTTGATAATTCTCCATGCTTGTGTTGTAATCATTTTAAATGCATTACATATTAATCTATTGTGAAACAGTTTCCCTAAATATGGAGGTGTACAAGGAATGAAACTGCTAAAAGTAAACTTATCACAGATGTAGTCAGTCACTGATTACTCTGGTCTGTTATAACCGATTTATTTCATCCTCTCATGGCCATGGTGATGCAGTCCTGATGTGCTTGCACTCTGCATGGTCATGATATTATTATTGTTATTATTATTATTATTATTATTATTACTATTATTGCTATCGTTACTGTTGTTTCTAAAGTTAAATAAATGTATTTTACTAGATATATGGATATGAACAAGAAATGTAAACAGAGAGAATAGAGTTAAGTGTGTCTAAGGGCAAAAATTTATAGTCATGTACTGTACATTACAGAGAAAGAAATAACAGTAGACTGTAACATTATATATAATGCATTTAACCAAATAAAGCATTCAAGGTGACTGCATGAAATTAACGTCAATCTTTTTATCTTTATAGGAAACGAAAGACTCTTTTAATTTTCTTCCCGATTGTAATTTTGTTTGCCCTGCCTCTTCATTACATCAATGGTGAAGCTTCTCCGCTCACCACCCACCTCCAGCTTTTCAATTTCCTCACTGTGCCCTGACCTGAACATGTGCTTTGTTCTATTTGTATGCTTTTCATTAGTGCAATGCAACACTGTAATTACCACATAGGTAGACCTGGATTTAGATCGACCCTTCGCTTTCCGTGCTGTAGATAGATTGTCAAGAGCTATTTTTTATATTTTCAATATACTGTAGAGGACCACTTGAAAAACCATCAGATGACTAAATGATCTAACCAGACAACTTCTTTTCAAACACAAATGACATGTATTTTCTCTATTACAGGTTATTGCTTAACATTTGCTTAGCCCGTGGTGACATTCTTGTCCTTTTGTTTCTCCTGTAGCAGTGCTCCCTAGACCTGGTACTGCAGTAGATCACTTCCAGCCCTTATTCCACCTACCTGCTCCAGAAAATCTGTCTACGTGATTAGTTAGAACAGCTTAGCTGGATTAGTGTTGGAAAGTGAACTCTGGGCTTATCTCAAGGCACAAGGCTGGTGATCACTGCTCGGATGTTCTCGTATATTAAAATGCCTTGCCTCACTTTGATTCTCAACATGTATGAATGCCAAGTTAATATTTCTTTGGTTTTGTGTTGTAGCTCCATTTCTGATGTTTTCAATTGAAGACCATAAAGAAGCTACTTGTGTAAGTCATTCTTCTAATATACATTTATTTTTAAAAAGGACATTTTAATCGCACTACTGTCATTGATTTTAACAGTAACCAGGTGTATGGTTAATAATAGCAATTTTAATTTAGCCAGAAGACCAAACAAGTGAAATCTTAAACATTGCATAGTCTCATGTCAAGTCCTAAAACATCATAAATAACAAAATCAAACTTAAATGTTTGTGAGAGTTAATAATTATTTAAACAGTTGATGATTTTGTATATCCATGTTAATTCTCTTCTCCTAATAACGTTCATAAGAAAGCCTGGAAGTCTAAATGATACCATTTCCATGTGGAATTCAGCAAAATCCTGGCTAAAGCATCATAATTCTCTATCTAATACACATGCAATCACACTCCACTTAATTATGGGAGAAAATGAAGACCTGAATAGCATCTTTAAAATATGATGAGGGAGCTGTTTTTCTACTTTTCTATTTAACCCAGGCTTTGTAAAGTTCTCATAAACCGTTTAATGTGATCGTGAATGAGATATCGACTTAGCATTTATTAATACATTTATTGAAAATAAATACCATTGAGGGAACACCTTGTATTTCTGCTCTTGACACAAAAAGTAAGAAAGTTGTTTCTGAATGTTTCGGCTCAGAGCTACAGTTTTCTCATGTCATATGTTAAAGATCCTATTCAGGCCCACATTTGCTTCCATAATTAAGTGGAACTTGACTTCATGTGTTCTAGCCAGAGAGTTATGATGATTTAGGCCGCATTTTGCCACATTTCACTCAGAAGTGGGAAATTAAAAGTAATGAATTAAGTCATTTCGACCTTCAGGCTTTTAGCTATATATATGTATTAAAAAAGGAGGCGGGGGGCAAACAGATGTCTTCCCTGAAAGCTTGCGTGAAATGAAATGAAAATGATTGAGCAAATCTGATGGTTTATCCACTACTATTTTTAAATGTTGAGTAATTTAAAGCATATGGTTATATGTTTATATAACCATATGCTTTATACGTTTCGATTATTATTTATAAGAGAAAAAGAACAACAAGTAGTGCTATGTTGTTGATATGAAGTTATGCTCTGAACTCGAGTTTGAGGATTCCTTGATGTTCCAGGTAGGAATTCCAAGCTAAGGAGGTGTTTTATTTATAGCGATACAGTGAATACTGAAGTATGAACATTTTCTGTTACCCAGACAAATGATCTGCCTGCTTGATTTTAGAGAGCTGGTGGAGAGAGATAAAGAGCCAGAGACAGCAGGCAGAAAATGATTAAGAATGGAGCAGAATGTGGATAGAAATCTATAAGCCTATACTTTACAGAGGAAAAACTAACAATAGACTAAAGACTATTTGAAGTGATTGCAGACTTCACATAATTTTTAAGTTTACAGAAGTATAAGGAAGGGTAATTTTGCTTGCATTGCCTCCGATTTCCTTGTGCTGCATCTTCAGAATTGATCAATTAAAATGTACATGATGGATGTTAACCATGACAGTTATTTATACTTTTTGTAGTTTGCAAATGGTATTTTAAGAGCTCTTATTCCAGTCTGTCCTAACAAACTATTCATGGTAATACCCTGTTCTTTTTTTTTTTTCTTTACTGTACTTCATAATTGACTTCCTCCATATCCATGAAAGCTTCTTAGCTTATTAAGAAGAACAGATTTCTGGGGGATATACTGTATAATATAATATAAAAGAAAGCATACGAAAAACAATGTTAACCCAACAGTTTGTAACTTTTTAAATGAATTACAGTGCTGACGAATTGCAATTGAGAGACCAAGTTAAACAATTCCATTAGTGAGAATGTGAAGACCGGAGATATGATTTCATGAAATAGTACTCTAACAACCATGACTATCAGGCATCTTTTAACTTGCTATGTTAGCTACTTTGTTTATGTAGAATACTAATTGTCAAATTATGACCATTGTAGAGGCCACTAATAGTCCGTTTTAAATAAATGTATTAATAGATGCTAATTTATTAATATTATTTGGTATCACATTCACTATCACATTGAACACTTAGAGAACTTCACAAAGCCTGGGTTAAGTAGATTGAAGTAGAAAAACAGCTTCTCCCATAATTAAGTGGAGTGTGATTTGCATGCATAGCTGGGGAGTTATGATGCTGTAGCCTGGATTTTGCTGAATTTGACATGGAAATGATAAATTGAAACATCATTTAGACTTCCAGGCTTTCTAGCTGCAAAAATGGGGCGAAACGAATGTCTCTAACCTGATGCATAAAACAGTTACATATGTATTTCTGTTTGCTTTATCATTAAATTTTAGAATTGCATAATTTCATGTTATTAGTTGGGCACTATTGGCAAAATTTTAACATTCAATTTAAAATTTGGATTTAATTTTGAATTTAATATTCAATCTTGAATATGAACTTTTCTGTAGATGCTACCACGACATAAATGCTACCACGACAGTTGCGCATGCATGACAAAACAGAGCTAAGTATATAGTTTATGGTTCCGCTTTTTGCTATAGTATTGCAATATATTGTACACCATCTTTCACTTAGTAAACTTAATATGCTTCATCAGTCTGCTTGTTTTAAAGATAAGTTCTTTAACTCTGATTGTTTTAAAGCAAGTGGTCTATAGTCAAATAAGATCTGGCAACCTCAAATGTTACATTCATGTCATTTTAATAATCTGATTGGGGCCTACTTGCATAGCTTCAATCAGTTCAACTCTGAATATGGCACTATTAACATTTGAGACCTGTGCAGAAATAAAATTTCCTTAATTCCTATTTCCTGAAGCTTGACCACTAATTAATGCCAATTATAATTTTTCAACATATGATTGGTTTAGTTCTCTCTGGAAGCTGTCACCATGTGACACCAGGCCACATTATAGCGGCATTAATGGTCTCTCTGCTTATAATAGAATGAGAGGGAAATTCATAAAAACTGTACATTCATAATTAATCTGTGTGCACTGAGGGTGCGAAGCTAAAGCTTACTGCAACATTCTGCATAAGATTTTACCTAGGCCAGTTTTTCTTCACTGAGAAACCTTATCTGCAACTTTCAGCTTGTGTCATAAACCCTCTGACACAACTGGTAATTGAAATGCTGTCAGTTTGGTGCGAAGTGAACAAACAAAGTGTGTAACGTACGTGATCCTTTTGCGTATACTGTATGAATACAAGTGTGCGTGTGTGTTTGCATAAATACACACATACATAAATACATACATACATACATACATGCATGCATGCAAGCACATGTTCGTGTACACACACACACACACACACACACACACACACACACACACGGTACCAGTCAGAAGTATTGATACAAGTTTGGATTTATTTTCTACATTCTAGAAAGTACTGAATTTCTTAAAACTATCAAATAACACATATGATATTAGGGTAATTAAGTAGCAATAACAAAAGTCAGTTGTTATTTTAAGACACAGAGGACAGCCTTTCTGGAATAGTTCTTTCAAGTACATAATTGTCAAGTGCATTTGCAAAACCTATCAAGCATCATAATGAAACTGGCTCTCATGAAGAGCATCTCAGTAAAGCAAGACCAAAACTTACCTTTACTGCAGGGGAGAAGTTCAGTGTAGAGAGAAATATAACTAAGGAAAGACCATGTAGGTATGTGTGTGTATACACACGCATACACACACACACACACATACATACACACACACACACACACACACACACACACACACACATATATACATATATATAATATCTATATATATAAGTAAGTCTCTGAAGTGTGTAGATGTGGATGTGTGTTGTGCAAGTGCCACTGTTTGTTAGTGTTTACTTCTCAAATGGCTCTGTTTGTTTGCGATGTGGTGGACCTGAAGTATCTGCCAGAAGGCAGAAGGTCAAACAGTTGGTGTCCAGGGTGGGTTGGGTCTTTCAGTATGTTGTTTGTTCTGCTGTGGAACTGAGAGCTGAATAGTTTCTTCAGGGAGGGTAGTCAGCAGCCGGTCCATCACCATTTTGTTTAGATATCAAATGACATAAAAGCTGGATATTATGGCAGCACACACATTTAAATCAGAATGAGTGTTAGATTAAAGCTAATGTTAACTAGTTGCTACAGTTGAGCTTACACATATACACATTTTGGTTCTGTAGAGATTTTATTTTCTTCTGTAGAAGAACCTGCAAAAAAACAGTGCTATTTCAATTCATTTTCTAAATATAATTTCCCCAATAGACTATTCTCTAATTCACTGGCTTTCTACCCAATTTCTCAGCTGTCCAGAACTTTTGCACTATTAAGTTTGTTTCTATTTTGATAAAAAGGTACTTCATTTCTGCATGTCACTTTGGATTAGCAGTTTCCTTAACTTTGCCCCTCGAAGCCAAGGATAAAAGTCCTTGGAACGCGAGCTCTTGCTGCTCAAAGAAGCCTATTTCAGCTGGCCTAAATTGATTAGTTCCACTCGTTGGGAACTGATCTGAAAAATATTTGACTTGGCTACTTTGTTGAAAATTCTTCACAGATAATTGTCCAGGGAGTGCAAAGTGGTTTATAATGGTGTTTCAAATGGTCACATTGTCCTCCATGGGTGCTAAGACCGGTTCCCCTGAGGAGCAGCTTTGAGGAGCTTTAGCCATTCTTGGACTAATGAAAGTATATCTGAGGGGTCCGTTTGCTTCCCTTCAATAAAGCTGTTTTAACAAAAGTGTCATAACTATAACAGAGGGTACCATGTAGAGGGGATATTTAATGGCCTTTACCGTTCAGCTTGTTCACCAGGAACCCGACTGCTGCCACGTCTCGCTCTGTGACCAACATCCCATTTTTACATTTGTCTGATTACTGAAGGATTTTGCCGGGTTTGTGATTTGTAGTGTGAACTTGGGTGGAAGAAAATGAAGTTGTCAAGGTTTATTTTTCTTCTTTTTTTTTTAATTTAACACCTCTGAAGAGCGTCCTAGATTATTCATTCATGTGCTACCAGGCACATCTTTCCATGCATATCAAAACATTGTCTTCCTTACAAACATTTTTAAATATTCAGTGTAATCATATATCAGAATTTTTTAATTTTTTTTAAAGCCTGGTTATTCTTCTACTCTTGTAATATACTACAATTTAATTATTAAAATAAAATTTGGAGATTCATTGTGTTAGAATCAAATGTGCAGATACTCTTCAGAATTATTAATTCAGTTACACACCTAGACATTCTTTGTCTTTATTATATTTCTTATTTTACACTCTCTATTTCACAGCTACAGATAATTTATTTGCAGTTAATGTTTCAGTCATGCTTACCCAGTCATGTTTCAGTTCATTTCATGATACTGCCTTCACAATTCAATTCAGTTTGACTTTGTCCTGAACTGCAAAACAATGTGCATGTTTGTCCATATAAAATGAAATAAAATAAATGTAATATTTTTAACAAAATGTACAAAGGATTTGTATACATGTACATTCTCCTTTAAATTTGATTGAATAAGTAAATGTGTCTTACCTGGGGGAAACTGTCAATTGAAACACAATGAGCTCTACAGCAGGCATCATTTTAAACAGACACAGAGCTTTTGGCTGAAATGCACAAATTCTTCATCCTATTTCTCAGCCATTGGAGATTTCAGTAATATGAAGCTGGTGTCATTTTGACACCTACTCAAGAGCTTTTAAATGTTATTTTGTGTTATTGCAGTATATATTTGTCAGCCCTTGAGATTCAGAGCCATACAGGTCACTTCCCAAGTGTAAGTTTTAAATGAAATAATGTAAGAATCTGTCTGTCCTTTGTGTTCTTTATACAGTATGTTTCAAATCGGTTTAGAGTGGGACCTTTTAATGTTCAAATAGTGAAATTACATAAGATGCATGAATTAAAATTATGCTGATTTACACCTTGTGACACGAACATTTCCACAAAGCACAGTCACATTTTGGCATCGCAATGTATCATGTCACCCCTTGTCACACTGATGGAGGCCAGGAAGTTCCACTGCGTCCAAAAAAATAACAATGTTGGAATGGGGTCAAAGTAGAAAAATGTGCATGTTGTTACAAGTTTCCCATCACCCACATGATCATGTGCTTATCAGGTGCTATGAGATTGAACTGATTTATTACCATGTCTGATCAATATCGCACCTACTCTTACCAGCTGCTTCTCACACGCTTACTACAGTATGTTGTCATTGCGTCCGGCAGGGTGGTAAAAAAAAACGATACACATAGTGCTTTTCATCACAAAATTATTGTTTGAAATTGGATCTAGTACTATACTAAATTCTCTGAATGTGACATAGACATGCTGATAACCTCCTGCATCCGCACCATAAACTGGTAAGCACAAAAAGAACATAATATAAACTTGATGCAGTCTTCTACAATATGGCCTGGACCTACCATGATCTTAGCCCAATCGTGAAGATGTTCTCGTGAGAACTCCATTGACGGCAACAATGACATGATGTCCCAATGGGAACTCCTCTTCCTGCATCTTGCTTTGACCTAGTCCTTGTCAGTGTTTTCTTTAAACATTTCCAAAAATGTCCAAGGGAGACCGTAATACAGTGGAACCTCTGCATATGAATTTAATTTGTGCTGGAGGCGATTGCAATACAGATTTTCCCATAAGAAATAATGTAAATGCAGATAATCAGTTCCAGCCACCAAAAAATGTTACAAAATAATGTTCGAAAAATCACTTAGCTTTTAAACGCATGCCATAGGCAACGTTGGTGCGAAACCGCTTTTGCTGACTGGAAAAAAAAATTGTCCCCTGATGCAAACAAGTTTAGAACGGCTCCAGGACGCACAACTTAGGTTCATTCATTCGTTCATATGCCAAAAATGCTTAAGGCAAAAAATGGTATGCCAAGGTTTTACTGTACGTCCTTACTGGTTTCTACTACATTCCTGCCAGGTTGTACAAGTTCTTACTGCGTTCACCCAATTTTTTTTGAGGATTTGGTGGGAATGTGACTCAGTGTGACGGGGGTTTAAAAGAGGGAGAAAGTATTGAAGGATTGACGTATTGAAGATGATGCTGTACCTTCAGACCTGGTTTATAGATTGTCATCTATTGATGGTGTGTAAGAAAAGATGGGTGGGTGGAGTTCAATATGATTTGAATGAATTTACACATGTCCTCAACCTACAGTGGTTATGTTTTTACTTCACTATTTTATTATATAATATTTTTTTGAAGCCCTGTGTAGTATTTTTGCTCATACGAAAACAATCTGTATAATAGGTGCTTAATCATTTCAGACTGAGATATGGATAGAGCGAACATGAATGAAGGAGAGTCTATAAAATTACCAAAAAGAAGCCAATCTAATAAAAATCATTCAGTCACAATACAACATACAGTATTTTACAAGTTATTTGTACAATAAATACAGAAAAATTTGCACCTGTAAATAATCCAAAATCTTTTTTAGTCCATTTGAAGGTGAATTTACAGTGTTTTTTTTTTTTGTCCTTGTATCTCTCTCTGCTGATTGAACGTGAATTGAATTTTAAAAACAGCTGTGAAGAAAAGTCACTTCTCAAGGTTACACAGTGTATTTAACATCAGAGTTGAAATGCATGAGTTGATGAAACTAGGTTTAAACATACGTCAGACTTAATCAGTAAATCATCAGAAACAAGACCCCAGAAGGAGACGTAACTCAAGAGTTGAATTGCTCTCTCCAGATTATTAGACACCCGAAGTCTCACTTCAAACACGTCAATGCTGAGGCTGTGGTGGCCCTGGCAAGTCCCTACATTTAATCTTAAAAAGATAAGAGTTTTGAAGTGTACCCGCATGCATTGCTTGAACCCCACAAAATCGCTTGATTGGATTTCACTGGTTAATTCCGCTCCGAATCATACATCGATACCTTGTGTATTCTTACAGGTTTTGATCTCCCACAGGTGCTGTGTACTGTTTACTGAAATTGTTCTTCCAGGTTTTCTTCACTTCACTGCCTCCTTCTTGCTTGCTATCCCACTTCCCTTCTGATCATGCCTCGTTGAGTTGTCTTGCGTGAGATGATTGCAGGAAATGATGTAGGTGGATTATCGACCTCGAAGCTGCTTAGTTCCAGTGTTAATTAATTGTGAAAAGTTTTCTAAAGCGAGCCATGTGATTGGGCTCAGTGTTTTAATAAGCTCTGTAAGAAGCATTTGAGCAGAGAGAAGATTGAAGGGTAAAAAAAGGTGAACAGGCTGCAGCTGAACTTCCAGAGAAATATGAGACAATATATAATGTCATGTCAGAACAGATTACTTAAAGCTATCCAAGTTAGCCTCATATTAAGCTGTAATCAAATTTGAATATCCTCTATGGTTCACTGCTTGGTCGTCTCTGTTGATACAGCCTTTGCTTGTTTTTTTTACATAATCTTGTTTAAAGATTTTGTGTGAGAGTGAATTGCAAACAGAATTGGACCTGAATTAAAATTTGTTCATTCATTTTCAATACCTCCTATCCTAGTCAGGGTCACAATGGATCTAGCACCTGCCCCAGAAACACCCTAGAGAAATACCAAGCCATCGCATGGCACCTTGCCCACTCAAGTTCACACCCACATTGGCCCAATAAGAATAGCTTGAGGAAACAAGTGATCCCAAAGGAAACACGCATACAGAAAGATCATGCTCAGACAGTAACCTGAGCTCGGGAGGCCCTGGAGCTGTGAGGCAGCAATGATACCAACTACCCTACTGTGCCTTACTTAAATTGAGAAAGCAGTACGGGGAGGGGGAAAAAAAAATCTTGTCCTCTCATCCGATACTGTCGTTTACTTTGTGTAAAGAGCCGATTGATGGGCTCTCGCAGAGAAAATGATACAGATTGAGGACGGCAGTATAATGAAATCACTCAAGGGAACACTTGTTTATTTCGATATGCAGTCTAGTCTTGGTGTAAGCTTTTCAAGTCTAGACATTTGATGTTGCTCTGCTTTTTTTTTTTTGGAAAAGTTTACTTCTCTTAAATTATATCTTCTGCTCAGTAGAGCTATGTGTTGCTGCGGGGCAGACAAGTTAACTCTCTGATTTTCTTTCTACAGGGTCCCAGAGAGTGGTCTGAGAGGCTAACGCAGTGATGAAGACTCCCAGGAGTTAGCTGGGAATAAGAGAATCCTCTTGTTGTGGGCGGAAACATGCACTCAAAACTAGAAAGACCCCATGACATGTGGACTTAATTTAAAATTAACACTAAATTACACCTTTTTATACCTTTACACATGCTTCCCTGTTTTGAGAACAGGATTTGTACATAGATTTTGAACAATAAAATCTATTTTTAAAGTTGTCTGTTGTGTCCCAGTAAATTATGATTATTATTTTTGTAATTTTATAATACAACTATTGGTGTATCTTTGCATTGTACAGTACATTTTAATGAGGTATTGATTTTGTGTGTATTTGATCATAAAACTAAATCAGGATCAACACGCTCTTTAGAACAATAAAAATTACTTGATATACTTATGACAGGCTCTTTTTTTTATAGCTTCATTGTGCTTTAGCATAGATGTGCCAATTAAGAGAAAAAAGAATATAAATATATTATCCAGCTATCTGAATCTAGCATTTCTTTCTGCATGCACACTATAGCAATCTAAAAAAGGCATAACCCACACAGCATGGATGCCCTACTATTTTCTTACCAACTGATTCTAAGCATGCAAAGCTCTTTGCCCTTTTTTACTTTTTGCTTGATTGTAAGACCATTGCCCTTTCCCACTACATGCACTTATGTTCCCTCTGTGCAGAAAGGATTAACAGCCTTTATTATCACCCTATACGATAAACAAGATATGAATGTACAGTGGTGTGAAAAACTATTTGCCCCCTTCCTGATTTCTTATTCTTTTGCATGT
>JAOVVB010000016.1:14342378-14366148 GCA_028570985.1 Heterobranchus longifilis | reverse complement strand
GAAGGAAAATGGATGAGACAAAAATACCATTGAATTCTTGAGGTATTCTTGAAAATTATCAGTGGGAAGATTCTTTTACCTTGTGCCACACGTCATTTACATTTTGTATCATGTGCACCCTTTGTACATGCAGTCTTTAAAGAGAAATCCAGAGGCCATGTCAGATTTAACACCTAGCTGTGAGGTCAACCAGGCAGGAGTTGCACATTGGCATAAATTTCCACTAAGGGGTGATAGTTTATGAGTATACTGGTGGTATAGCCACTACTGTTAATGGTCTCTTCTTATCACTTTCTTCAAAAAGGAAATTGTTGTCAACTAATGATCACAGTTATTTTAACTAAAGTAGACCCCATCGAAGCTTTCATTGTGACAAAGGCAGCTTATATGTGACCGCAATATAAAAGACACTCAGTGGGTTTGCTTAGCCTCCCTGAGGAACTGTGGCAGTGATTTGTTGTGTGCAGTACATTATGTGAAAGATGGGCAATAGTTTGGCATGATTGTTTGAATTATTGAACTGAAACACCATGTTGTTTTTAATGTCTTATTATATAATGTTCTATGACTTATTATATAAAATAATTTCCATTTAAATTCTCAGAACTGATGAGCTTTCTGTTTCTATGATATAGAGATCCTGTCCCAAAATGCTTCACTTCACAAGCATACACTGCCTGGCTAAAAGAAAGTCATCATTTCAGAATAGCCATTTTATTGGTCTCCATCAAGCAAAGAAAATAAGTAAGTAGATTTGAAATTACTGGAACTAGGTTAAGAATCCTTCAACACATTATCACAAACTGGAAGGGTACTGCTGAACTGTCAACTTTGTGGAAGAAATGTGGTTGGAAAAAAATCATAAATGCAGATCGCTTAAACACTTGGTGAAGTTGTATTATGAAAATCAACAGTAAAAAACGTAGCTATGTAACAATAAGAGTAAGAGCGAGAGTATTCGCACACACACACATGGTCTGATGAGAACTCACAGGATTGGAATTAAACAGCTGTGTGGCCATAAGAAATCCACTTGTTAGTCAGAAGAATAAAGTCTTTTTTGACTCAATTTGCTAAGGAGCATAACAACTGGACTTTGGAGCAATGGAAAAAGGTCATGTGGTCTGATGGGTTCAGATTGACCCTAGTCCAGAGCAATGGGTGTGTCAGGGTAAAAAGGGAAGCATGCACCCATCATGCATTGTGGCCACTATACAAGCCTCTGGAGGCAGCGTTATGATCTGGGGTTATTTCAGTTGGTCAGGTCTAAGCTCAGCAACATGTGGCAAAAAATAAAGCCAGTTGATGGACTGAATGTACTGAATGACCAGGTTATAATATCAATGGAGCTTTTCTTTCTCTATGGTACAGGCGTATTCCAGGACTTAAACTGTGAAAGAGTGGTTCTGGGAGCATTAGGAGCTGCATAAACATAAAGCTAACAATAAAATACAATAAAAGTTTTAAAATGTCCCATTTTAATATGACAATATTATTGAGAATGGATTTCTGATTATGCTTAATTATGATTTGGCATTTGTGAATTCTTAGAATGAATGGGGATCATTATTACAATACTATATTATGGAGCAAATGTGTTTTGTTTTTTTCCTGTCAATTAAATTGAGATTAAATTGGGAGCAAAACAAGTCCATCAATGAAAATGTGACTTTATTTGCAAAACAGTTGAATATTTTGAATTTGATTCAATGAGAAAACATGATGAGCGTGTGCCGAAAGTCTACATACGTAGAGGAAATGGCATTTATACAAATACATATGTATAATATTTAGCATATTTATATGCATTATGTATTATACACATACAAAAGAATGTTGAAATCATTCTAAATCATGGCTAAATAGGGAAGGTAACAAAGATCATTTAAAGGAAGTTTGAGTGCATTTTACTTTTACTTTGTTATTTTCCCCTGTAATGTATGGAGACTTTGGGACACCCTGTGTCCTCTGATGGTTTCAGTAGGTATGCATGTAGACACATAAAATAGGATCATGTGAAGAAATATTACTTTAACAAGAAGAGCAAAACTAGCATTTAGTAAATTATCATTATTACATTTAATAAACTGAATATTGTTATTATTATTAAATTTAATAGAATCGTCCACTTAATAAAAAGGTACAACAATGCCTGCCAGCACAACTCACACCACCTTACACAAACCTCAAAGCACTATTAAGGCTCATTAAGTCATGTACCTCTGTTGAAACACACACACACACACACACACACCTCTAGTGATAAGGCAGGTCCCTTTGCCTCTGAGCTTCAGCAGCAATGACATAGAACTGTTACAGTATTAATGAACTGCTGTCAATCCAGCAGAACACGGTGGGAATTCGTTTTACTTTAAATTTGGCTACTATTTCACAGACACCAGGGCCCGACGACAAATATGCCATGTCTTTTTGCATTCATTCGAAAGTTTAATTTGCTTTACTAATGACCGAAATTACTTGCACGGCTACATTCTTTACACAAAACGTCTATCTATTTTGTGGTAAATATATTTGCAGTATTCCACACCAGACGTGGTTTCTGTTGATAAGCCAGCCCTAGAAGCCTCATGGCAGATAGCAGAATGCTTCATGAATCTTAAAAGCCTCCATGTGAATGCTCAGTGATTTATAACACATCTCTTTCCAAAGACCTAAATGAGGCTTGTAAAATTCAATCCCCTGTCCAAAAATAAAATCTATAGCATCCGTTTCGAAATTAGCATAAAATCGTTGATGTTACATTTTTGTTGAAATTCCCAGGGGTTCGAATCGAAAGTTAGCTCGTCAAAATGAAATATGCATTTGCCCTCCTCATTATTCCATAGCACTGAAAAAAGTAAAAAGTGAAGAGAAGGAGTACTGGTGCTGGTCTACTAATGAGAGAAATACTTGCAGTGTTCTGTGAGCTTGGGTGGGTTTCAAGTCTCAGTGGAGAGAGGTACAAAAATACTCCACACAGTTGATGGCTAGACATGCCGGAGTCAAATGTTTATAACAACAGCGAGGCAAGTGTCATGGCTTCATCTAGCAAAAAGTTGCGTAAATGAATAGGGATTTGGAGGACACTATAATTTATGCATGGTTTACATTTTTTACATAATTGATTTTAAGATATAATATATATATTAATATAATATATATATTAATATAATATATATATAAAGATTTTTAGAAACTTTGTATAAATACATTTAAGGAACTAGTGATAATGTTTTTGTGTGTGTGCACAGAATTGAATTAGAATCTTTTCAGGATTTAACTAGTAAAACTACAAGTCTTACTAGTTAAATTTAGGCAATGCAAAAGCGTTAATTTAATAACGTTTTAAGTTGGGACCGTAGTGAGCTAGTCGTTTGTCCAGTAGATACTGATGGACATACAACATCTTCCGAGACTGAAGAAGAAAGGAGAGATGGTAAGGTCCAGCACACTGGCCCACACCACTTTTACCCAATACATGTTAATCAGCAGAAGTTGCACAGCTGGGACTATTAGCCTGGGAAGAGAGATCACACAGAAAACCACTCATACTCAAATATCAATATTCTGTGTTATTGTTGCAACAGATAAAACTCACATACCTACCTACATTTTCTCTTTTTACCAAATGTATGTGAATAATGCACATTTAACAGTGTACAGTATGTCAATCTACTGTATATCTAGATCATAAATAAGCAAAACAGATACCTAACCACCTGAGAAATGTTCCTCACTCACCAGATATGCAGAAAACTGAAAATGGAGAATAGCAGTCCAACCAACAACGCTATAGGCACAGCCAGCAGCAAGGAAATGACACGGTATATCCAAAGCCTGGACACCTCAAATAGCGCATGACTCCACAGCCACACCTTATCGAAGCTGTGCACTGATGCAGGCTCTGCAATCACGTCCTCAAAGGTCACCTGAGTGGATACACAATGCACTTATACTGGTCACTAGTTTCTTGCCATTAACTGTCCATGTTACTTGTAAGCTGTACTGTAAATAAATAACAAGCAGTACTACAGAAGATCAGGATATCTTTGATACTGTTCATGCCTGTCAATTTCATTTCAATTTAAATGAAATATTATTAAATATTTAAATATAATATTCTCTTAATATTTAGGGTTTGCCAATCATTATTCTAACTATAATATATATTAATATATATATATATAATTATATTATAATAGGTACCACACTCCTATATGCTGATTTAGTATTCTTGGCATTGACATAAGTTGGAGTCAAATTCCCTTTCTAATGAATTGACATTAGCCATTAATGAAAGTGCTTTTGGAGTATAATGGAAATTGAACACCTGTGTACCTTTGAGAGTCGTCGTAAAAGACTGAATTTGTTCTTTGTTACGTTAATACCCGATATGCATCAGAGAAGGACATCTGATTCAAATGAAAACATTGTCTGCAAGCAAACAGGGGTTAAGTAAGAACAGCAACACAATCTGATGAGGATATAATAGATCCAAACTCTGGGGAGTCATGTGAAGCCGTTATGTAACTGAAGAGGGCAGTATAGCACCATAACCACTTGCATGTTCAGACCAATAGGCAAAGTTATAGATCATTGTTTTCAAATGAAACATTTGTATTTGTAACATTTGTATTGCCAAGTTGGCCTTCACATACTGTAAATAGATAAAATCATACAAGAACATCTTGCTCAGGTTGTCCTGGCAGGTTATGGATGCAAGAGCTGTGACAACTAGAAATATTACCTTAAGGTATACATTAATTCCTCTAGGATCTCTATCTGTAATGAACACTTTCATGTGAGTAGAATCCTCCTCATCTTGGTTCCCTCTTTGCTCCTCTACGGAGATTTCTGGAATATCCTTGGAAGAACCCCCATTTTGCTCCAGAAAAGAAAGTCCTTCTTGTTCTACAATGTCCCTCATGTCAATCCTTGACTCTTTCAATGTACTGTCCCCATCCATGGTATACAATATCCCAGCTGTGGTTTGTCTCTGTCTCACTCTTAGTATGGCTGGAAGAGAAAGAATAAGGCTTGAACCCTCAGGCAGAAGTTATGCCATTAGCACCAAAGTGAGAGCATTACTGCACTTTATGTCCACTGAAGAGATGATTCCACATGCGCATGCTTCTGGCGCTTCAGACTCTAGCTGACATGCCATCAGCACCTCACTGAGATGTTCATTAAAAGACAGAAGATAGAATCCAACAATACTGACTAAACTGTGCTTTCAAAAAAAAAAGTATGCCAACGTTGGTGTGTGTGAGTACCACTATAAATCATATTCATTTTATGTATCATAAACATGCTTAAAGACCTAATCAGTCTTCTCCTTCTTAGACTGACATTTCTGTATCGCAGATAAAGCAACGTATACCCAGCACATTACTTTCTCAGTACAATGTTCCTTGGGTTATCAGGTCATTTATGTGTTTGTGGCACTACAGCACTCCCTATTGGCCAAACACAGACTGACCTGGCATATTGAAAATCTTTAAAATATCACCAGTCTGTTTGGGGGCAAAAAATGGAAATAAGGGGGACAGTTTTAATAAAATTCAGTACTGCTAAGACTAATCTCCAGATAGACATTCTCGTTTCAACATAATAAAGGACTCAAAAAGAAGAAGATGACCTCATCTGATGATCTCATCAAAAAATGCTTCCCCTTGTGGGATTTTAGAGATAAAGATCAAACACTTCATCAATGTATGATAGCTAAATACCCCAAACCACTTACATTTATTTTCCTAAGACTCCCTAATGTCAAATACAGCAATAGTATTTACTCCTTTGAGAATCCTAAATGCTGTGTGAATAATTTTTATTACTTTGGAAAAACAGACAGACACAGATTACCCTGTGGTTTGTCCTCATCACCATCCCATCATCAGCCAAACAGTTTGACCTGGTGAATTCTCAAGAAGATTTTTACAAAAGCACTTTTATGCTAATCATTCTTATTCAGTAACTGGTTCATCCTGATCAGGGTCACAGTGTTTATGGAGTGTGTCGTGGGAACACTGGCCACTGGATGCTTTATTTGTGGTGATATATTACCTTGGTTTCTAGCGAATGTTTTTATGTGGTTTTATTGTTTTCTGTTCTATCTGTTTCAATTCTTTTATTTGTTTTAGTTGTTTCATGACCTGTTTCCTGATTTACAGTAATGTTTTGACATTTTCGTCCACCACATGCATTCCATGAATCCATCATTTTTTAAAACTGAAAGACCAAAGTGTTTTCTTACTCACTCATCATCTATACCGCTTTATCCTGTATTCAGGGTCGTGGGGGAGCCTGGAGCCTATCGCAGGAGACTTAGGGCATGAGGTGGGGTACATTCTAATTAGGGTACCAATCTATTGCAGGGCACACACACATACACTACAGGCAATTTGGGAACACCAGTTAGCCTAATCTGCAGGTCTTAGGACTGTGGGAGGAAACCAGAGTACCCGGAGGAAACCCACCAAGCACGGGGAGAACACTCCCTGCACACAGAGACGGGAATCGAACCCGGACCCTGGAGGTTAATAAACAACTCATGTAACTCCAGGAAACCTAATTGTGCTCAGCTCAAAGCCATTTTTAACTTTGCTTAAAGATTGACACGGAACATACATGGTTCTTAAAATTGTGTAAGAATGTATATTAAAAGGAAGAAAAACTAAAATAAAAGATATAAAAGATCAAATAAAGTCACTATAGCAAATACAATGTGTTGTATAAACACTGAAATAATTGAACATAGACGAGGCTGATGATGTGTACACACCCATCTGTGGCAGGCACTAATGAATATTTATAAGTATGTAAATACAACAGACACGTGACAAGATGTCAAAACAAACAAGATGTCGGAAACCCAAACGAGTTAGGATTTGGTAAGTTAAAAAAATGATGTGGTCTCAGGTCACATGATCTCTGTGCCATGGAAAGGTGGTTGGGCCTAAATAGCACACTATAAGTACAGGAAACAATTTTTAAAATTTATTATTTTAATAGATAGATAGAAGACCAAGATCAGAGTTTTAATGTATCATTTGTCATTTTTTATTGAAGTTCCTTATTGTGTTCTCGTATAGTCTGAATCAATCTTTAAGGATAATTGCTTAAGGACAATTTACACACATTAGATTATTTGTATTCCTGTAGGTCCACATGGAGTATGTATTCTAGTTGTAGGAACACATGAGGCGAATTTCCTTTCAAAACCAGTCCTCAAAATGTTGATACTGCTTCCTTTTTAAGGACAATGTGATCCAGAGTTTTGTTGATACTCACACAAAGGCCCTGTTACTTGTACCGGGTACCAGTCTATTTTGGAGTCTGTACCCCTGAACAACAATACAAAGCAATGATAACCGACCACAAAGGAAAACTGTACCTTGCACACACACACAACAGCTATAAGTAACACCATTAACACTTGATTTGGAGTTAATAATTACATGAAGGCAGGTGAACGTTAACAAACTTTTAGCTTGATTGACAGCTCAACTGGCCAATCACAGCACAGTATGAAAAGGTGGGCAGAAATAAGCAACCCAATCTGGTGCAGTGCAAGTCAGGGAAAGTAACATATATATTTCCTGCCGTGATAACATTCATGTCTTTCAATTCTGTTGTAAAATCACTCCTCTTCATGATGTAAGGAGCTCACATCCAAAATATTTGGTGATCTTGTGTTTATACTGATTACTGGGAATTTTATATAAACTAATGCATTAACAACTTTTCCTCTTTAGTCTTTTTTCGCACATCATAATGTTCACTTGATTGCAAACGATCTATTAGTACTCTACTCCACTGAAGATTAGATTCACTCTGCTAATGAATGTACACACTATTTATGATATTACAGAGATACTAAACAGTTGAGGATAATACCTGGTTAATGTAATCTGCTGAAGAAGAGAATATATTGAAGTACCAATGATGTTGAGAATGTGAAATACTCAAGGTCAGATACTGATCACAGCAAAAGCTGGTCAATGTCACCACTGAATACCTGGTGTGATGATATAACATTTAGGTGGAAGGTCTGGAGGAGCTCAGAAACACACTTCAGTAACATACTATATAGTGCAAGTCAGAAGGCACCTTATGATTGGCATTCAAGAATACTTTCCTTTATTCAGTGCTTTGGATCGCACCTCATTTTTTGGAATCAGTAAAATTTAAGCCACTCTCCCAAGACGCATGATCAGTCTATACTCTAGCTGTGTCTAGACGTCAGCAGTCAATATAGTCTATTGGCTGGGGTTTTGTTCCTCTGTGCAGTTGACACGTGTTTGCAAGTTGTCAATGGTGAAACTATAAACATTACCATGTGTGGACAGTGTGCTCAATAGTCACTGATCTGACGTTATTGATTTCCAGTGCTTTAACTACAGAAGAGTAAACCAGCCCACTGTCAACTGTTTTTCTGAATGAAATGAGAAACAAAACTCGACTATTTCTGGTGGATCGTGCTGGGGAAGTGTGGTCAGTGATTGTTCTTACTTGAACTCTCATATGTGGTCTGGTCGACTTCCATGGTACTGATTTGGTGTGTGCTGTATGCTGCATGACTCCTTCCATCTTCTGTTGTGGTCTTTGAAATGTTCTTCTTTAGAAATAAAGTGACCTGTTGATCAATATTTGCCCACTGTTCTGTATACTTAATTTATGTTTCATACCAGTAAAAGCACAAAAGAGTACAAAAGATCAGTCAGCAAAAGATGGCACAAAGTCTTATGCAAAGTCTTATGCAAAATCTTAACCAAATGTTTAGTTTTTCTGTCAAAAAACGTATGTAAAACCCAATGGCAAAAAAACCCATAGATTTCCTGATGGATTCCGAGTTCCTAACCATATGTACTGTAAATATACTGTACAGCAGTGTGCAAACGTTTTGAGAGACTCCACATTTCTTTAATATTAAATGAAATTAAGTTATGTAGATTCAATAAAATAATGGGAACTGCATAAGGCTGCAAAGAGCGTAAAGATACAATTAAAAAAATTGTTGGTTGGAGTTGGCTGGAAGAACTACAGTATTCCTCGAGACAGAAGGTCTTGCTCTTTGGAAGCAACATGTGAAGATATGAGGGGGGGGGGCTCAAGACTTTTGCACAGTACTGTTTATAAGTAACATCTCTGTATGACAAACAGCAATGAAGCTTTAGAAAAAAGCTTTTTCAGATGTTTTAATCTTGACGTGGTCTTGACTCGAATTGGATCGATTCCTAAATCCAATCTGTTCTGGTTACATTGATAATTCCCTATAAATAAACATTCAGCCACTCATGCTTGAGAGTAATTGGTTGCAAAATGTTGAAATAATACGCCATTCTACCTGAGTGTAATCAGTATTTATACTGGTGTAGTATTTATACTTACTCGTGCAATTTGTTGTGTAAATGGTGTGAAAATTTGGATTGCGTTAAAAATTGCTGTCCGGCGAGCTACAATACTTCCAAATTTCAATCGCCTCAAACAAGGCCTAATGTGTTACTAGTGATTAACCTTCTGCTACAGTAAATATAATTAATAATAATATAATAATCAAGTTTAATGATTTTGCAAAATTATCTCATAATCTACATTGACTGTTTAACACTGATTAACACTGATAGAACCTACGGCTTTGTAAGGATTAATTTATTGTCATTTCATTGGGTAAATGAAGTTAATAAACTGCAATAAATTTTAAAAAGCATAGGACTGTATTAATGAATTTGCATTTTAAGTTGCAGTTATAAAAGGAACATAATTAAGATACTTTGCATAAAATTAAAAACTATTGGCATATCGTGGCTGCCTTTTTGTCTTAATCTAATAAATGCCAAATGGCAAACGCACTCATAATGTGATGTTTTAGAGGAAACTGATTTGTTTACAGCAAACTGATGTAGAAATTAAACATGTCAATAAGCAATGTTAGCAGTGCATCTTATACACACTAGCTTGCAGATTTCCCCCATCATTCTCCAACCTTTGGACCCATTAAGATTGTCTTGCCATTATAAACAACTGGCAGGTTTGGGTATCAGTGTAGCAGAGATGTTTTTATTTTTATATTACATTATATTATGTATATTATGACAATAGTCCCAATAGTAATAAATACCGCTTTATCTTGTGTTCAGGGTCGCAGGAGGCCTGGAGCCTATCCCAAAAGATAAACTAAAGAAGACTTAGGGCACGAGGCGGGGTACACCATGAACGGGGTACCAATCCATCGCAGAGCACACATGCACACACATACACACCCTCACTCACACACTACGCACTGCAATTTGGGAACACCATTTAAGATGTACGTACACCATCTAAAGACATGGGAACACCATGCCTAATCTTGCCATGCCTAAAATTTAGCCTAATCTGCATGTCTTTAGACTGTGGACGGGAACCGGAGTACCTGGAGGAAACCCACCAAGCACGGGGAGAACCATGCACACACAGAGCTGAGGTGGGAATCGAACCTGGACCCTGGAGGTGCAAGGTGACTAAAATAAATGATAAATTGTAAAAACATGAAGGTAAACGGTTAAAACAGTGGTCAAACTTGTAAACCATGTCTAAAATGTTTTACTTACAGTACTTTATTTATGGTAGCATAGAAAACAATCTGAATTATAGTTCAATTTCACAAACCTTTACACCAATTTAACTACAACATGAACTCACAGACATTGCTCCCAATGTTATGCAAGAAACTTTAGCTCTTTAGAAGCACTTAAGCCACTATTTACTGACAGCAAAATCATCTTTTAATAGCAATATGTCCCAGTGTTTAGTTTGATCAGTTATTTCAGTAAAGTGATGTATTATCCATGGAGGATTCCAGGTAACAGGTCCAATCTATCAGGAAGTTTTACTGACATTTTTTTTTATCAGTACACGTAAAATACAGTGAATATTGGCTTTGGAGCTTTTAAAGACCTGCATTTGTTTGTCTGTAAGTTTGTGTTGTTGTTCTTTCTGTGAAGATCTCAGCCTAATTGAACTGGTTAATTTCCTTATACTGTATATACATAATATTAGTTGAGAAATTCATATAAATCTGTACAATTATTAAAGTAATGTCTTGTTTCATTAACAAATGCTTCTTATTTTAGATCATTTTAGATCATGTTTTACATGTACACATTAATAATGTAATCCACAATACAGGAAATATTTGGCAACATCCCAAACTGTCTAATTGGACTAATCTAACTGTCTAATAATCAGTCTGAGCTTCGACTCTTGTATGTGAACCAGATACACATAGTCTCATTGTTTCTTTCCACCTTCCACACACCTCCACTATTTTCATCCCCAATACACTGTCTCTCTGCTCTTGTGCATCACATTGAACACACTCATTTCATTGATTTCATTTAATTCATTTGAAATTCATTATTTCCTCTTCATATCATTTCCTTATCTCTCAGCTTGTTCAGCTTATTGTCCTAAATATTATGTATCTGCACCAAACTAATTAGCAATTATATTACTTTGATGAATGCATGTACTACTAAAATCTAAAAACAAGTTAAAAATCTGTGGTTTATAGGTTTATAGACAAGCAAAATTATTAAAGATTACAGTGTGCAGGTTTTTGTACAGTATATGACAACGTCAAAGTGACAGTGTTTCATATCAAAACGGAATTATTATTTGGTCACTATATACATAGGCATTAGATGCATGAGGTCTGTGGCCACACTTCACAAGTTTTTAATGCAACTCATTCTCTCTGTGTCCACCATTCAGAAAGAGACAAAGCGGTGGTGGCTGACGTCTCTCCCCAGCTTCCCCTCTTTAATCATTTTCCTTTAATCTTTACCTCATCATCTCTAAATCATTTCAGATTTTGTTTTGTTCTGGCCTTGTTTTGATCATGACAGGAACACTCAAGTTTATGAATCCCTGATCATGTCACATGTGCATCCGTCTCTTGTTCACTCTCTCTCTCGGTCAGACCCGATGGTTGGCTCACTGTTTGAAGTTGCAAGCAAGATAACTATCTATTGAATTTCTAATGAAGATTTAGAAAGAGCTATTTCTAATAGATAAACTAAAAATGGTGCTTTGACTTAATTTTCTGAACTGTGTTTTGTATTAGAAGGTGATAAATGTTTTGGTCATGTGAGACTGTATGATTACATGCAACAGAAGCAGTATTTTGCATACATACAGTACCACTCTTACAGTATATGACACCATCATTATACATTACCCAGCCATAGCTACATAATGAAAACACATGTAACCCCAGGTATTGTTCCTGTTTGCTGTGGACAAACCAGCCTGCTCCTGATTTTTCACTCTCTGTTTGTAATGGTCTTCCACAAACAGCGAAAAGCCCATAAAACTCACAGTGTTATCTCTGCCTGAGCACTTTTGTTGCATGGTAATGATTTTCAATGCTTCAGACCAGCATGGTTCTGTGTGCCTGTGCAATAAATGCATTGAGATAAAAAAAAAAAATAAAAAAAAAACACAGAAAGCGGTTTTCCACATCCAGGTACACTAAATGTAAGCTACAGGTAATGTATTATTGCTTATTAACTTAGGTGTATTTTATACAATTTGCAAGCAAACCTGAGCTCAAAAGAACCCTGTTGCTATGCAAGACTCAGTCTCAGCACATTTCCATGGTGACGGGGAGATGGAATTAACAAGCTATACAGAAGCCTCCTTGGCTTTACTGGAAGACTATGTCTATTTACACAATTTTAAAAATAAAATAAAAACATGATTTCTTATTTATAGGTATATTGTTAATTTCATTTGGAAAACTTTTTTACAACTCGAGTTACATTGAGTGTAGGATTATTGCTCTAGCCTTTAGTTTTCAGAGTAAGGGTAATGTGTAATAAATGGTTATAGAGTACCCAGAGTGGATCACAAATTCTAAATTATTCTATTTAGACATCCCTATTAACACACCCATTGCAAGACTAAACATGTACCACTGGATGAACTCATGGTTACATTCATCAGTATTAATATGGCTTAGCTTTTAAGTGCTTTTGGCTTTCAACACCCATCTAAAACAAAACAAACAAGAAGTCTCTCTTTAACCCATACAACTAAATCATATGATAGAATGCGGATGTTCAGAGTCTTGGTCACTCCTCAGGGATCTGTCCAGGTATTCTGACACCATGGTCCAGTGTATTTCTGGGGCTGGAGTTGACACAGCTGGACCGGGTGGTTTCATTTTTGCTGCCAGTCCTCTGCAGGAACTGCAGGAAGTTCTCCTGGATGGATCCTTCATGACTTGAGCCTCCAAATTCCACAGGCCTGTTGGAAGCACAGCACTTCCTCAGCTTTATAAGTTCCTCCCGAATCTGCCTGTTGAGCAGTCCATAGAAAAAGGGGTTCACTGCAAATGAGGAGTAAGCCAACCAGGTCACAATCTCCTCAATGTCCCCTGGACTCTGGAGTGGTGCCATGATGGACAAGTGAAGGTGGAAGCTGAAGTATGGAAGCCAGCACAGCAGGAACTGCCCCACAATGATGACGAGTGTAAGGGCAGCTTTCCCACCTCCAAATACCCTCTCAGGGGACAGTCTCTGAGGCAGACTCCGTGTAGTAGTGATGATGGTAGTCTGGCTGTTAATAGAATCTGAACGACACTTCTGAGCTGGATTCGGGGGCCATGGGGGAATGGGAACGTGTTGCCTTGCAGCCGACCGTGCCACCTTGTAGACATTACAGTATACTGCAAAAATCACCACTGCAGGAACCAGAAAGCATACAAGAGTGAAAAGAATGGCAAATGCTTTCCTGAGACGACTATGACTCCAGTGCAGAGAGCAATGGGTAGCTGCAATGGAGCTTTGATTCCCATATGCTGGCCAACCAAGTAAGGTAACAAGTGCTAAAAGCAAAGATTTCACCCAGATAAAAACCATAACTCCAACAGCCAGGTGTATAGTCATCTTTACTTCATAGCGCATGGGATGGACAATGTAATAGTAGCGTTCCACGCTAATGGCAGTTACAGTAAGAATAGAGGCACAGACCAGAAATACATTTAGAAATATGTAGACTTGGCACTCCAGAACTGTAAAAGTCACAGTACTGAAGAATGGAGAACTCGATACTATTCCGAGAGGCATTAGCAATATGGCACAAAGTAAATCCACCGCACAAAGATGGCACACAAATGCATATTTTTTCGTGTGCGGAGCTCGGGCGATGGCTAAAATAACTCCAGTGTTGCCAAGCAGCGCTGCTAGGTTAAGGGTCACCATGCCAAATAACCCCACTAGATGTTTTATTTGGGACTCGGAGTCAATGACTTCCTCCACGCTTGGTAGTGTAGGCTTTGTGGGTCTCCATTGGCTAGATGTATCATTTGGAGTTGTATGATTGGTCAAGAAACCTGGCCCAGCTTTCTCCATTGTTCACAGCTGATGGTATTTGGTATGCCAGGTCAAGCTCCACCATCACCAAATATTGTATTTTCTCTGATTCCTAAATGTCTTTCTAAAAAGAATAATAATAAAAAATAGAGACATCATGTGTTGTACTTGTTTAACATTCACAACCATTTCATGAAATTGTATAATGGTTCAAAGTTGTTTTTTTTAAATAATAGTAGACATTAAAATCTTTTGTTACAGTATTTTTATTGACTAAATATATCTATAGTATTATGATGTAATATTATGCATTATGAAGGATAACCATTTTTTATCAGAAAAATCCCAGTTTAAAGAGAATTTGCTTCAGTCAACAGAGAATTTGCTTCAGTTAACAAGTTTATAAATGCCTGATATTTGTAAAAATCTGTATTTGTTCACTCTAGTTAACATGCTAGCTACCTGTATCATTGGTATCTTTATCAGTGCATTAATTATGGCAGAAATATATTGTTCTCTCAGCCTTGATATAAGGCTTATTAACTACTCAACAACAATGCAGTTGTATTGTTTTCTATGTAAAACATACGTAGTGTCAGCATGCTACTCTTTTTGTCAAGATAATATACATTAAGTTAGTTAAAACAGATCTTTTTTAGTTTCATTATGTTTTCCTTGTGGTTTAACCAAAACAAGCTCCAGATAAGCATTCAGGTAATCAATCACTTTTAAAAAGTGATTTCTATTTTTTTAATTTAAAAAAAGAAATCAAAATTGCATACCTGCAGGAACCATGGTTGTTTTTGTTCATCCAGAGAGCACAACAGAATCTACATCTTCTCTAGATCACAGACCACCTGCTGCTTCTGACAAGTCAACATTCTCCACAACATCTGACGCTCATACTCTCTTATTCCAGTTGTGTTATCCAGCTTGTGCCTTAAGAGACAAAATCTCATCAGAATTAAGACCTGAAACGCAGAACTCTGGTCTTCCTTCCTTAGGGCCCAGGTGAGAAGACAGACCTTTTCTACTCTCTGCCTCCACCGCTGTTCATCAATATATGCACCACTTAAGAAGTTGTTTTAATAGGATGCTTTCTCTCCCCCTCTGTGTGTGTGTGTGTGTGTGTGTGTGTGTGTGTGTGTGTGTGTAGGGCTGTGACTGTCACACATTGTATTCCATGATTTTCCCCCTCTCTCTTCCTCTTTGAATCAGACACATGCTCTTCTGTCCTCAAGAGTGTCAGTGCTCCCCTGGGTCCTACTATACATCCGTTCACAGAAATCAACATTTATGGAATGAAAAATTACACCTGCTTTAAAAGTGCATCTATTATTTAACTGACATCAACCATATTTGATTCTGTCCAAATATATTTAAACAAATGGTCCACGACAATCTCATGTTTGCTATATCTCGAATAAAACTTTACAGCATACTGGATGATGACAAACACAAGCAGGTAGTTTAGACTGTTGAAGGGGCTTAACTAGAGACTAAGAGAGAGAAAGAAAACAGGCTTTCTTCTTTTGCCAGATATCTAGGATGAGTGCATTTTTTGCCTTTTTTTTAGTCAAGATTTATTTGAAGGCAAGTACAAACATTTCAATAATTAAATTACTTATCCAGTGACCTGCTTTGTAGTCTCTAAAAAGGCATAACTTTATGCATGCTCACCAGATCAAGGTCTGTGGGTGTAATCCAGTTAAAAATCTTTAGGGGGGAATGTGAAAAAAAAAATTCAAGTGTGAATTCAAGCACTTGGTATAGTGACTGCCAAGGAAATTTCATTTCACCACCTGGGTGCCGGGACAGGAGAAGTGTCTTGATGTGTACCTTAAGAAGTGGTGCTCCAGTCCAGCCTAGAGGTTCAATATTTAATTAATTCTAGACTATTTTAAACAATGAACCTTACTGCATAATGTATCACAAGAAAGCCACACGTTTAGATTTAAGCACAATTATTTATTTCCCACCTGTTGAGGTAACACCGCAACAAGTTTACCCAAGGCACTCTTAAGAGCTTGACATTCCTTCAAAATCAGTTAGCAGTAAACAAAGTGCAAGTGAACTAGGCAAGTCCTGGACTCAAGCAAGCATTAGCGGTAATATAATTTATGTTATGTTCATAGTGCAATATGCAGGTATGCATAATAAACTTCAAATTTGGAGCACACGTTAAAAATAAAAATAATGTAGAGAGTGATCTCTATAATGAAGATGCCACAAAGAGGCCACATAAAATAAAATGTGAACTGCTGGGTGCTGATTAAGATTATTTTTTCTCTTTTTTTTTTTTTAAGAGTATTTGGTTCTGGGATCTTATGAAGGATTTTAAACAAGACAGAGACAAATGAGCACTATAAAAAGTAAACTTTGAAACAATGTGATTAGGTACCGATAGTTCAATCTTAGGAATCAGTTGTGTAGCTCCTTCAAAGTAAATACAAACACATGCTTTAAATAATCAAAATAAAATGACAAAATTATTGAATATAAATTTCAATATTCATACAGGAATATAACAGTCCTACTTGTTACCCCAAAATAATTAATAATGAACAATGGCCCTTTTCTTAAGGTACACAATTCACGTGGCATGGATGGATACAGTGGTTTAAAAAAGAAAAAGGAAAAAAAAAAAATAAAAAGAACACAAGCATGTATATTACCCAAAACACTAATGAAGTTAGAAACAATGTCAAGATAGAAAGCCAATACAGAATTCTAAGAGAAATAATGGAAATTTCAGCACAATTTTAACTTCTTTTAAGTTACAAACATACGTTTCACTTTTTTTTTCTTTGACATTGCACTATTTAAAAGCAAGTTCAAGACAGAGATAAGTATTCAAACAGCTTCTGTAATAAAATGAAGGCACTAAAATTGTCTCGAACAAACGCAGAAAACCAATCAGGTCTGCTAAATGCAAAAATATGCTTGCAATTTAAAAGGGTTTAAGCAACCTAAAAAATAATAATAATTAAAAAAAAAAAAAAAAAAAAAAAACACCAGATCCTCCACATACCCCCTGAATTCCAAAAAATCTCACCAATATTTTCTTTATTTATTGATGGTGTGAATTACAAATGAAGTTATGCTGAACATGTCAGCAAATTAGATTTTTAATCAAATTTGGTCCACTATAAATATGACACACAAAAGCAACTTTGTAAGAGTTAAACAACCAATGTTTTAGTGGAGCAGTATTCGGGCTCTTCACAGGATGAAGTTAGAAGCAGAGCTCCAGCAGGTAGCGGATGCGGCACTGACTCTCTTTGTAAATGAGATACTCACTGTTGTAGAAGTAGCTATTCTCGTACTCAGGTTGTTTTATGGCTTTCCCCTGTGGCACAGCAACTTTCTTCCCATCTAGCTGAATGAAGACGTCTTTTGAGGGATCTGTAAATGATTAAAAATAATGTAAAAAATGGTTAACACTGTTTTTAGTTGATTAAAGTATTGTGATTGAATCTATTTTATGTTTATGTAGAATACTGTGCTTTTTTTGCACAATTTTGCAGTATATTGTATTTTAGTCAATACACAAACATTTACTTTTCCAACAAAAAACTTAATGCTATCAAAAAATTTTTAAGATGACAGTAAATTTATTTGAGAAATAGCATAATAAAAACCACAGTGTTGTCACACAAACTTAGAGATGTTAATGATCAATCATTAATCGATTAATTGCTGTTTAAACATTTTTAATTATATTAACCGATAATGTTTGTTTAGCACAATAAAGCTCAGTAGATCTATTAACTTGTACTTTATAAGAGAACTGCACTTACATTTTAGCAATATGATGAGCAATAATGTTTTTTTCAAAGGCCTTTTGTTTGTTGAAAACAAAAGGCCTGTTGAATGAGGACAGAAAGACAATAGTAGTATTTTTAACAGCTTAGTGGTGAAACATAAAACAAATCTCCCAGGCAAATTATAATTCACTATTGTTGAAAATAACAAGGTATTGGTGATCTGGAAAGTGTTGCCAGTTTGGGAGGTTTTCAGGTTTTGTCGCATACAGTATAACTAATTTGGTGGGACTGTGGCACCAGAAAAGTAGTGCGTCTTGTTACCATGATTAATCAATTATTAAAAAATTTCAATCCTACCCCGAATATTGGCTTTGTTTAGTTTATTGTGTATTGTTCTTTATACTATTTTTAATAAAGAAATATAAAATTAATGTATTTTTGAAAAGATTTTTGTACTATTTTTGCATTCAAAATATATTTTAAAAATATTTTAATCGTTTGATTATATTGGAACTTCTTTGTAAAAGGGACACTGACCTGGTTCTTGTGTCCCACGTGCGACCACACTGTTATAGCCATTAGGAGCCTTCTTTAAGCCAGGGTCATCTCTTGTAATGGTGTATTCCTTGCCCAGAGCAACTTCATTCAGAAACATAATGCCGATATTCTTTGATGTTCGGACTGAGGAAGCAGATATATATTTTACAAACGTTCATACCGCACCATATTGTTTATGCATCCAATTAAAAAGAGCGTTCAAATTTTAAATTGGAGGGCTGTAGGATACAACGGTTGTCCCACTGTAATTGATTTCCTCCTGATGATATTTGTATGACATTATTACAAAAGAAAGGCAGGGATCCTCACCATAACCAGCAGACTTCGAATTTTCTGAGGCAAAGTAAATACCACTGCCCACTCTACCCCCAGAGTGTGGCATGATGCGTAGACCACTTTTCAGAATGGCTGCCACCACGGCTACGTTAGTTCCATGCCACAGCAACCTCCGGTTGTCCAAAGCATCATGGTCACTAAAGCGCTCTGCCTACACAGGCAACACACACACACACGCGCAGATAATTAGACACACAGGCATACACAGCGATAAAGAGTTTTGACTGCAGAGTGAATTGGAACGAGGTTTTTAGCAATTTGACTGAGTATATTGTTTGTCAAAACTTATTATAGACACATTATATAAACATTAAGGGAGAGTATGGATATGCAAAAAAATAAAAAATAAATGATATAGCTTACCTCTTTATCTCTGTCCACTTGCCATACATCTATTATGCTGAGTCTTTGACCAGTGGTACTTAAGTACTTCTCAATAATCTTGAAATCAACAAATGAAAAAAGGCACACATCAATCATGCATAGGGAATATATGGCAAGTTTGAACAAAGCCAAATTTGGTTTATGATTCTGTCTATTGCATTTATTGTATTAACTTTAAATGTAACAAAAGTGTATACCTTAAACTCTTTAGATTTTTTATCCATGAGTTTGAGGTTGCATTTTAGAGACTGATAGTCCTGGTCTAGTGGATGAGGAACAGTCTCCACCATCTCATCCTTCGCTTTTTCTGACTCAGCTTTAAGGCTTTGGGCGATCTCTATATCTGCCAAGACCTACCACAAGTAATCACATGGAAAATGTCATGTATTCAGAGTTGTGGACACAATAAAGTAAAACATAAAACTGGATAGTTTGCCAACTGTATGACATACAGTAGTCCACTAACAAAGCACTAAGCTTATAGCAAATCTTACCAGAAGCATCTCCTTCTTGTCCTGAAGGATGGCATTATCTCTGATGACAGGGGGTCTATTGCGGCCAAAGTTATGTGGAATAATGGTAAAGAACTTAGAAGTAAGCTCTTCTAACTTCCTTTCATTATTTTTTCTCTTTATTGCTTCTTCAATCTCTTCTAATGCCTCAAAGCCTTTAGCAATCTGCTGCTTACTCAGCTTCCCCAGCGGCATCTTCTTAATGTCTGTGCAAATGGACAAAACTTAGACAGTGCAATTCAACATTTCCCTTTAAGTTAAGTGCAGTTCTTAAAGGAAAAACTGGTTGCTTGGGGCCAACTTGTCTCATTAAAGACATAACTAAAGAGCTCAACCCTCTTGTGCTACTAAAGCTTAATTCAATTTCACATTATGCAACACATCTTACTACTAGTTCACCAATGACCTTCCCCAACACACCCCACAAAGTCAAAAACCAGCACGATCCCTGATGAAATGAAACACTTCAAGTAGTACTGAGGAAAGAGCAGGTGTCTGCCAAAACCAAGTCAAGGAAGCACTTTTGGTAATAAAAAAAATCATCTTAAACCACACTTAATAATCTACTTAATAATTGTTTTTAAGTAACTCTGAATTGACCGCATGTTGTTTTATTTATGCCTAAGGCAAGCTACAAACCTTACTAACTTCTAACACAGAAGTTTGGGCTGAATTCCAAATTGCTTTCTAATCTCTAATGAAGGACACTACTTGTTGTTTGGAACAGGTGATTACATACCGCACACTAGCTTTCCATTTTACACAGTATAATCTAGCTTCTTAAGCTTTTAAGCAGACAAACAGACTAAGCTAAAAGTCACACCCAGGTTCATGCCCTCCATGGCCTCCTTGAACATGTCATTGTTAAAGATGAACTTGATGAGTCTTTGAGTTGCATCTTCCAGTGTGCAGGGCAGAATGTTCTTTTTTGCTGTCAAGGATCTGCTATCTACAGCATCAACCTGAAACATTCACAATCAATCAAGAATAAATTATTCTGCATATTAGGAAAACAAGCAATGCCCACTGGTATTAAGGCAGTTTATTATGTACATTGAGATAAAACAGGTTTTAATAAAGGATTTGATCACTAATATAGTGTACTAACATTTGACAATATGTACAATTTTTGGATTGTGCAAACAATATATTTGTAACTAGCATTAGTACCCGTCATTGACCGATGAAGAGTCTTTAGAAATAGTTAAAAGATTAAGGATAAAATAAACTGATCAGCTTTAACGTAATCAGTGATATTGTAATTTTAGGTTGAAGCCCACGTACATGTCTGCCTGTCTTGCTGTTCGGCAGAACTCTCTGCCCAACTTACTAATACAAAGAAATAAAAAATTTTCTTTGTATCTTCCACCTTGTTTACGTCTAGTTGTACTTCTTTCGACGTCAGCCAAATATACTCCTTGTTTAAAGTAGATTATTTAATCTGGCACATAACTTTTACTTAACATTTTGATTTTAGCAGATAATGTACTCTTAGTTCGGGTTTTTTTACACACCTCGGACTGTTGCGGATATGTTTGCTTTAACCACTCGTGTTTAATCTCAAAGTAGCACTATACATTACTGCTTTTTAATAGTGCCACGGTTTTGAAACACATGAAACAGGTTTTAAACTTTCTGCAGGAGAAAGAAACATAAAATGATCTGTCTGTACATCTTTAAAAGTTTAGTTTTTTTATAGTGTACTTGACTTTTTTGAAGTAATCCATACTGTCACGTGTTCGTTTCTGTTTCATGAGGATTTGGGCGCCTTATAGGCATTACAGTTGTTTCCGTGTCTTCCACATACTCTGTGTATTTTTATGGTAAACTATGGTGTTGATTGGCTCTGTTAAGTGATGCATATAGCCACGCCCACCTCGAGGGAAAAAGTGCTATATTCTTCCAAAAAAAAACACTGGCTGCTGTAATGTAATCTGGAATATAACTGCTCATAATGCCCCTTCTTTTAACTTCAAGAGATTTAACTTCAGGCCGAAAAACTGGCAAAGTTTCATTCAATTCTGCCAAGTCAGTTTTGCGTGATGCTATAACAAACTTAGCTGGACAGACATACAAACATACAGACAGAAAATTTTCTGAGACTGGTTTCTGGTCCTCCAATGCATGAAACGCAACTATATCATTGAAAAAGCGAGTTCTGACCAATGTATAGACAAAACCTCTCTTTTATTTATATACATAAAAATGTAATTTCATTATTTACCATCACTTCAGCGTCATGGTCTCCTTCCACTTCAATCAGAGTGTATTTTCCCGCATAAGAGACAAAGTTAGCACGATCGCTCCAGTTGTTCTTTGTTTTGTCTTTGAATTTCTTTTCAAAGTTCTTAATGGCAGCATCAGCATTTGAAGGTACAGCTAAATTGTTCTGTCCTGCATCTCCCTGCCCATGACAAAAAAGTCATAAATGAGAATGAGCTAGATCATTTTAATTCTTTTAAAACCATAATGTCAGAGATAATAAATGCCACACAATTTAAGTCAAAAACTATTCAGATCACATCCCAACCCTAATATTAAGCACTAACTAGAATTCCTAAACAATAAAAAAAAAAAAAACAGTTGGTGCATTAACATAGTATCTATCATGACATGTCCAAAATAAACATAACAAATAACTATAATATTTACACTGCAGTCCAAAATAAAAAAAGGACTGGCATTTCGTTGATTACAGCAGCAGTGTTATTCTGATAAACTCATACCTTGTCATTTATTATAACATTTATTTCCACCTAAGATCTTGTACTCAGGATCTTGTATTGATGATAGCAATACAAGACCTCTGTGTAAAGCCTTCTCCAGCACATCCCAAAGGATCACAATAGGGGTGACCCGATTAGGGTATTTGAGGCCGATCACAGAAATCAGAATCGGAAAATACTGATAGGTGTGTAAGGATATAATAAATGTAGAACTTTTTATTTACTAAAAGGCAACATTTCTTATTATTTTATGGAGATTATAAAAAAATGCCCAATAAACACATAGAATCACCTATGCTCGGCTAAGGAGCAAAAATTTTCCATTCCTTAACTAGAATCAGGGGGTCCTCCTCACAAATGCCAAAATGCTTATCTAAAATGTGACTGTCCTACTGTACTCACTCACCATATAGGCTGCATCAATATATAACAAATCAAAACTTTTTGAATAAACATAGACATTAATCATCTACTTATTATTAAGTAGCGAGGGCATTTTTAAGAGACAGTCTAATACTAATAGTTGCTCACTGTCAGCCCGCATGCATGGAGCGGTAAGCTACACCCTGGCTGCCTTGGCCAGAGATGGGAACCAGTCTTAATTTTTTTTGTTACTTTTCATACTCAAATTATTCAGGGTGCGTTGTCCTTTAGTGGCAAATAGAGTTTGTTTTATATAGCTTTTGTCAGACATTTCTCCAAAGAGGTTTTTCTTTTGAAAAATAGTGCATATTGCAAATAATTTTTTTTATTTAAAAAAAACTTCGTAATTGTCCAGTGCATGTTGTTTTGACTGTCGGTTGGCAAATTTTGCATCATCACAATAGTATTTATTGGTTTATGTGATCAGCCAGTTGAGAGAAAACCGACCTACAGTGAGGCCAAAAAATATTTAGTCCGCCACCAATTGTGCAAGTTTTCCCACTTAAAAAAAATAGAGGCCTGTAATTTTCATCATAGATTTCTGGCTCTCACAAACCTGTAACTTCTTTGCGAGGCTCCTCTGTCCTCCACTCGTTACCTGTATTAATGGCATCTGTTATCAGTATAAAGGACACCTGTCCACAACCTCAAACAGTCACACTCCAAACTCCACTATGGCCAAGACCAAAGAGCTGTCAAAGGACACC
>JAOVVB010000016.1:14252765-14263887 GCA_028570985.1 Heterobranchus longifilis | reverse complement strand
TATAACCGTATGGGGCCTATTTCATTGCGCAGGTGAGCCGCATTAGCTCCGTAACCCTTTTCCTGCTACTTAAAATGGCCCTTTATGTGGCCGCGCTACAACGGGGTCAATAAGACAAGCTTTAGTCAAACAGAGCAATAGTTTTGATTGTGATTGGATTATTTGGCACCATAATCACTAGGGATGGGAATCAAAAGGGATCTCCTGATAAGATATTATCATGATACCCAATTTGTTTGTATTGTAATTCTTTAAGTATTGAGATTTTAGAAATATCCAAATTGTTGAAATCTAAATAAACTTAGCAAATAATTTACTCCTACCACACAAGTCTAAAGGATGCTATACCGTGTGAATAGTTTAGAATGCACCACTACAGAACTACAGAAGAACAGCAACATTTTACCCTCCAAATACAAACATATATAAATGTATCTAACTAAAGCGATTTTTCCAAATCCCTAATCATGACTTTGGCATATTTCTTATTCATCTCATGCAAATACTGTAACTCATAGCATTTACTAAATATCAACAAACGTGGATGTTATATGGATAATTTACACAAAATATGTATTGACTTTTACCTGCCAAATCTACATTCTGTTGTATATGTCTGAAATGTGAACTACCCACATTCTCTGTGGACATCATACGTTTCTGTCACACAAAAAGGAACAAAAAAAACATCTTCATAAAACCCAACATATGTTTCATCATACTGTATGTTTCACTTAAAATATACCACCATCAGTTTAATTTTATTGTCATTTATCCTCTATAATTACTATTGATTCTCTGTTCTTCACTAAGAGTGGGCATGAATCCACTTCTTGCATGCTTTTCTTCACATGTAACCGTCATCCATCTTTCCTGGAGTCATTACGTGTGGATGGTTCGAGGTGTGTAGGCTAAATAGGGCAGCTTTATGTCCCAGGCTCCCATCCAGTTTCCCGAGGACAAAAGATCATATAACACCAATATTATCATTCATGCATTGGTTACCTGTTAAGTTTAAAATTCATTACAAACTAGCATTACTTACGTACAGGGCTCTAAATGGTTTACCTACCAAATATCTACAGTAGGCTGTCTACTGACACGTTACAATCCACCACGCTCCTTAAGATCACAAAACTCTTGGTAGTGCCCAAAATATCAATGTCCACAAAAGGTTGTAGAGCATTTTCGTATTTATCTCCTAGGCATTGGAATAACCTTCCTGACAGTGTTCGGGGCTCAGACACAGTCTCCCAGTTTAAGCAGACTCAAGGGATATCTCTTTAGCCTAGGATACACATAATTTATCCCATAACCTCATACTCCAGTACATCTTAATGCACATTCTCATCGAATGTTGCTGATAACATGATTGTTGCTGATAACATCGCATCTACGCTAATTCTTTTCCACCTGTTCTTTCTTTGTCTACTCATCCAGAGGCATCTGGAGATTATGCCAGCTCCAGTAGACAGAGGCCAACCCTGCGAGGATGCTGAGGCATCCAGAGGTGATCTAGACCCCCTCTGCCCTCTTCACCTGTCTGACTTATCCTGGTGCCATACTGGACTTCATGTTAACTTAGACATCTTCTGTTATGTTGAACTTCCACCTGCCTAACACATAGTATGTCTGTAAAATAATTCCTGCTATCCGTTATCACCCAAATGAAGATGGGTTCCCTGTTGAGTCTGGTTCCTCTCAAGGTTTCCTCCTATTGCCATCTAAGGGAGTTTTTCCTTGCCACTGTCGCTCTCAGCTCGCTCATCAGGGACAATCTGATCATCATGATTTATACACATTTTCTTACAACTCGTATACATTTCCATATTTTCCTGTTGATTTTGTGAAGCTGCTTTGAGACAAATTGAATTGAAAAAGAGCCCTATATTCCATGCATGCCTTGCAGGAGAAGAACTGGTCATACGTCAGTCTGACTGGCTTCCCACTGCCTATGTCAATCACTGCTCCTGAAGCAGAATGGAGCTTTCTGTGCTAAAACATCGCTTCAATCTTGTAAGTATAAAAAAGTGTGTATGTGCACAACATGGATACCTGAGCTTAGTATGGGGTTTCCTAATAAGGCAGGAGATGAAAAGAAAAGAAAAAGCTTTGCAGGCCTCTGCATGCTTTCAGAAACACAGGTGAAGAGAAGGAAACAGTGTCATCCTACTTGCACTCACTGTTCCGTTTTCTTCATCTTTCTAAACCATTTCTTTACTTAAAAAAAATAATTTCCACCTGATTCTAAAGCTTTACTTGCCTCTCCAAATCACTGAGAGGAAATGAGACAAAGACTGGTACGTTTCTTTATATTAATTCTTTCTGGGATGTATATTACGAAAGTTGGATCACTAATGAGGTATGAAAGAGAGAGCATGAAAGTGAAGGAGAAAAAAATATTTGCGAGTCCAGAGAAATTTCTCATTCAGCGCTGCTTTCAAATATACAAACACAACCAGGACTACAAGGCTTTAACGCTGATGACAACCCCACCACCTCCACCTCCGAAGCATGATTCACTACACACTACAGATTTATTTCTCTTATGGTCTCTCTCACCATGAGAGGGTTAAGTTAAAAATGCATGCCCAAGGATACCTTTAACCATCGTCAATAGCAGCAATCCAACAATGGTCTACCACTGTGGAAAAGCACATCTCTTTACTTTAATATTCTATTATAGTTGGTGAGCAGCCAGGAGGGACATGTGGATATCCTATTCGTCACAGGAACAAAGAAAACTCCTCTTCCTGTGCCCAATGTGAAAGAATTCAATAGCATGCAGAATCAAAAGCTTCCCTTTGAGCGCTGCACCAAAGGGTCTCGATGGCATTGAAAAGGTCTCCTCAACTGTGGCACATTGCAAGTGATAGAATATTAAATGCAGATATTCATTTATTGTACCAAGGACAGAGAGAGTAAAGGCTTTAAAATGATACATACATGTGTGTATAGTTATAATATAAATGAAACTATCATTTACTCTAGATTCATTACAAGTGAAAATTTTCAAGCCTTCACATATACGGTGCTTGATAAACCACCTTGCACCTTCAGGGTCTGGGTTCAATTCCCGCCTTGGGGTTGGGATCGGTGTCCATCGGTGAGTTTGCTTGTTCTCCTGTGCTTGATGGATTTCCTCCGGTTTTCTCCCACAGACCAAAGATATGCAGGTTAAATAAATTAATGTGTGAATGTGCGTGTGAATGTTGACCGGAGTTAAATCCACAGTGGTAAAATGGAAATAAACACAATGGTAATCACCATTGGCGTCCACGATCTGTATCTGTACTACAGACTGTCCTAAATTGATGGCTGGATATATATATATATACAGTATATACACCAATGCGTATATAAAAATCACCCCCTGAAATGATGACAGACACAGCCTTTGTTTTATCCAGCCGTAATAACTCCGTGTAACTTTGTGAAACCAATTTGTCAGAAAAAAATAATAATAATAAAAAACAGAATCACTGACTTGGAAAAAGATCAAGTGGTGTCTGTTACCAAATTTAAGTTATTGTCATGAATGCCAAATATCTTGCGTAGATGCCCTTTAAATTTCTAATAAATTAATCAATTAATTTATCTAATCATTCCTATTATTAACAACATCCATGCCAATATGTGATATGAGCTGTGAGGCCTTTCTATAAACCCATGCAGTCTCCAATAGGACTGTCATTCTCAGATTTAACATAATCGGATGCAAAACCTAATCTACCTGCTTAAAATATTTTTTTTTGGGCAAAGCCGTATTTCAGTAACTTTTCTTTTTCTTGGTTTAGAAAAACCTCCACAAAGATTTACACTCAATATCTCGCGGTTGAATCCTGTATCAGGTTAATAGCCGAAATCATAAAAGCATTTCCGTGTTCATGCTTACAAACAAAAATGAGGTTTGACCTAATCTAAAAAAAGAGCTTATCCATAAGAGTAGTGACTGGTAGAATTCAGACTAGCATTTACAAACCCCAACTTCTTTTATAATACATTGGGAGAGAAACATAAAGGTGGTGGTGTCTGGAGATTTAATAGTAAATCAGACGCACAGCTGAGGAAGAATGAACTAACTGGATGAAAGAAGATTCAAGGCTCTGGGAGATGCTAATGTGATATTTGAAGGCAGATATGATATGATAAGAATGGACAGCACGCTGGAGATGCCAGCACTCCAAGTTAACCTTCAATAATAACCACGAAATCAGACACTCAGAAAAATGAGTCACATTTGAGGGAGTCAAAAGTCAGGATTAACTGAAGCTGCTAGTCTACAGATTCTAATATAGCACAGGATTTTTTTTTTTTTAAAAACAACTTGTCGAAATCGTTTAAAGAGAATCATTCAGAATACAACAGCTTTCATAGAAGCAGAACAGGCCTGGATCTAGGAACAGCAGCAGTGCTGGGATTTGCCAGCACTCTGTCCACTTAATTGGAATTTTATTGTCATTTTGTAGGTATACAGTAAGAGCCGATAGCTATTTTTTTCCCCCAAGCATGGTTGTTAATTGTCTTCTAGTCAGTCATGAGTGTCAGTTTTAGACTCACTATTGGCAAATATTGAAATTGTCAGCTGTAATAACCTATGAACAGAATAGATAAAACCTAAAACGTTTATCCCTAAGATGCTGCTTTCATTCTGCATGAGCTCCTATTAATCCAAGTAGCCTATGATTGCCATAACGCAGATCAAACCTGCCACTGAGTGATCGAATTACATCTTGGCACAATCACCCACCTCTGTAATCAACAACACTTTTCCAGAAGACTTTACAATCAATTGGTCTCTATAATCAAGTCAGGTTTTGGTTAAGCTGCTCACTTTTTGAAATTTTCCAAGAAGATCTTTACACATAAAAATGGATTTGTGTAATAACACACAGGCATATAAAGTTACAATGCGCAATCATTATCATTGTATTCATTTCACAATGTGTGTAATCCATTCAAATATAGGTGACGCACGTCTGTGAATTTAAAAGAAACGTGGCGAGTTACTATTCTGTCCATGTCTTTACATATATACACACACACAAACACACGATGACTAGCACTGTACTCACACACACTGTGTTTATTGCACGAGAACAAAGACAGTAGATGGGGCACAAAAACGAGAGCACCATCATGTAGAGAGCAGGAGGAGAACTGACAGTTAATCAGCACCATTCATCTATTCATACAAAACATGCCAGAGAAATACATAAAGAACATATGCAATATTCTGAAACAACAAACATTCTACATTCAGGCAAAAAAAATCAGGTTTTCGTTCTTGCTCTCCATCCAGTTGAATGACAGGACATTAAACACCTACCCCACAATCCCTGTAGCCATTACAGTGTTTGGAGTTAAAGCTAGAGCGAGAGGACTGGTGCTGAAATAAGGGGTTTAATTAAAGCTTTAGAGGCCTGTTATTTCTGCCCGTCCCCTTCCTGCTGTCCAACTTTCTCCGCTGGACACCAGGCCTTAAGACAGACTCCCCATGGTGCATGTTAGAGCTGAAAATGCCAGAGTGCTGATGCCAAGCACAGCCGTGTCACTTTGCGAATGGGAATAAACGGCTTTACCAAAGCACAGCAGCCTGCGGTATGTGGTAGCTTTTTAATGAGCGTGTTTGCCCACAGGTAGAGATATCTGAATGTGTCGTGGTAGAATTTTCATAGGGTGTGATAAAAAATGATCTCCACAACCAAATCTCTGCATGTTCGTTGTTTTATTGTCTTGAGAAGCAAACTATTCAGAACACAGTGGATTCTTGAAGTTATAAAACGTTAAATAGGTAGATTTCATTATAGAATTCAGACTCACGACATTGCAGACTGTCTACTATACTACAATGCTTGACTTTTTAATGTAGTGTAATGCTACAGATCTAAATATAACGAGACAGCAAGAAAACAAGAGAGAGATGACCTGACCACTATGAAAATGATGAAATCTCTCAATATCGTGGAGTAGGCATTTCTGCTGCAGTGGCTACTTTATTAGAAAAGGGCAATATGCAAGCAACCCCTCTCCATGTGGATCATCCTGTGCCTCTGTCTGGTTTAGTACATACAGTTATTTGGATCACTAAGCAAACACAGACACAGACAGTGGCACTGAGTTAAAAAAAGTTTTTTAGAGTTTTTTAAAGTTTTTAAAGTCTTTTAAAGTGTTATCTTCTAATTTGTTAAAATATAGTATGACGAAATTATCTTTGAGTGGGAATATAGTATGGCCGCACATTTTGATTAAAATAAATAAATTAATTAAAAAACTGAGATTATTTTGACACATATTGCGATCACGACTTAAACTGCAATATTTAACTATTAGATGTACTGAATAGTTTTCAGGCTAGGCTAACAGCAAATAAGGGCACATATAATCAGTTTAAGACAATGTTTGCCAATATTCATATAGCACATGAAAAATATAAAATAAAATTAATTTAAAAAAATGTAAATTATTGACAAATTAATTATTATTAGTTATTAACTGCATAAATCCCAGACTATTGTAATTTTTTGCAATAAAATAACTGCATAGGTCCATATTGCGATTTAAATTTTGGTGCAATTAGTTGTGCAGCACTAGAATATAGTTAGGGTTGATAAAAGTGATATTTTTGTACTTTGTCTCAATAAAAAAGGACGATGCTATTTTAATGCTGTTATCTGGTTGTTGACAACATGTACAAAAGAAGAATCCTGTGCTATACAAAATGTGATGGATTTTTTTTTCTTATCAATATCTCTGGCAGCAACTAAATACTTACATGCAAGCATTAATTCATTATCAAAATGTATTTTTGGAAATATATTTAGAATATTTAATATATATTTAGAAATCTACCAATTTTATATGAAATTGAAAGTAACACTACAAACATTACAGGCTTAAAAAAACAGCAGCTCTGTGAATTCCTGCTTTTACAATCATGCTGTAAATAAAGCCAGCAAGACAATTGAAGTAACTGAAAGCTAAGGGATTAACATTTATCCATTTCAAAAGTTGAGCTACCATGTTTTGGATTACACATCTTAGCTTATTTTTATCTCCACCAGGTACTGTGGCCCCACTTCCACTTTCCAGCTCCTCCACCTAAACTAAACATATCCATTCACATCCATTTCCTGTCCCGCTAATCCTGTGTAGGGTTGCAGGGGATCTGGAGCTTACGCCAGTGATGTCAGGGCACAAGCAGGCACCCTAGATGGGGTCACTGCACAAGCATACACTCACAAACACCAAATCATACGCAACAGGCAATAACAACAGTCAGTCTACACTGTGTCATATTGGACTACCAGAGGATCAGGACCAAGCACGGGGAGAAAGTGCAAACTCCACGCACACAGAACCGAAGAAAGATTTGATCCCCGAACCCTGGAGGTGCAAGGTGACAATGTTAACCCCTAAGCCATCATTATAACAACCCATATTCAATTAATCAAAAAAGTTCATGCATATAAATATTTTACTTTAAGGTTTTAGAGAACTTCTGAAATTTTAAATATTTTCATGCACTTGAGCCACTAGGATGCAGAAGCAGTATTTGGATCCCTCGAGAACACTCTTTCGACTCAAAAAGCAATGAAGAGTTCTTAAAGAACCTAAAACACATCCTACAAGTAAGATTTATCGCTCATGATGAGTTACAGGTGAATTTGTACACATGACAAGTCGGTTCTGATAAATCTAAAACCACACACACGTGAATTATTTGTGTTGAAAGTTTTTATAAACCATCACACATTACTGTATATGCATCAGTCTGCTAGAATAAAGAGCTTAAGATGTTAAAAAAACTCAAATGCACTCAGTTTTGCTGATTGTGCAAACACCTTACAGAACTATGCACAGTGACAAGGAGAAAGATCATCTCAGTTCAGCTAATTCTCTAATCTCCATTCAGACTCTCCCAATGAGAATGCAGTTAATTTCATTCTGTGAGATCCCTGGCCACTGATGGACCTGAAATTCCAACCCGAATCCCAGCGGTAGGTCCTACATCTGCTTCGCTAAGCATTGCGTTCACTGTGCATGTCTCGGGAGGAGACTATATTTAGCGCATGCTCACCCACATTTTAACAGCACTATGCCCCAGTACGGCCACGGTCCACATCAATTAGGTTCCAGCCTCAGTTCCGAGATGTATCCTCTGTACCAAGCTAAATAAAGAAAGTCAATTAGTTGTGAACCATGGGTCAAAATAAGTGAGCCGCGAACCCAGGTAGGCTTGGCTTTTTATAACCAAATCTCATCTTGGCTTTTTATAACTGCCGATGCCTTAGTGGCACACTGCTCTAACGGAACACGTTTCAATAATTCATGCACATCTAATAGTACATGTTCCAAATGCAATGACAATTCCTGACACAGCATGTCGCATTACAATTCAGCACCTTCGATCAATCACCGGGCCATGAATGCGATGTAGCAAATCTAAACACAGCGTGAGGATAAATAAATATGAATGTGGGGTACTCGAGGACAATTCCAGCATTAGGAATCCAGACAGAAATCCTGCTTCTCGTTCTTTTATTGCTTTTTTTATTATCTGGTTAAATGGAGCTGTATGATATTGTCTAGCCCAAATACAACTAGATAAATAAATGATAGCTTTGAGAAATTCAGGGCAAGTCGTTCAAAATATGCAGTGTGTGATCTTGTGCCAGGCAATCCTTTCAAGAAACATGCAAGAATCTGACCTGCACACCAACATATGTACTCACTCACATACACACATCTTACATAAAGCAGACAACAAATAGGTTTATAAAAGCATCATATCTGTTTAATGTGTGTGATGTAGCCTGTGTGTGCTTTTAACTAAGCTTCCCAAGGACACCAAGACAAACAAAAAAGAGAAAAAGAAAATCTGGTTAATGCATGGAAATGGGCTTTCAGCAGGTAGCTGCGATATGAACTGTAGGTCTATTTTGGCCACTATTTTAGGTCACTCTTGGTCTTTCTCTATACTACACTGGATCATAACATTAACACCGCAAATATTGTGTGGATTCCATTAATGCCAGTGGGGCATAATTTCACAAATCTCTAGATTATCTCTAGCATTATCATTTTGGGTGCTGTGGGTTCCAGGGTGGGGCCTACATGGATCAGACATTCATTCCATGGATGCTCAAGTTGAGATCTGGAGGCTTTTGGAGGCTGGATTAACACCGTTGAATTCTTTGTTCATGTGGCAGGCTGTGGTGCACTGAGTGTTCTGATACCTTTCTATTGTTGCCAGCATTGACTTTTTTCCAACAATCTGAGTTACATTGGCTTTTCTGTGAGATCGAGCCAGACAGACCAGCCCACAGGTGTAGATGAGCCTTGGATGTCCTTGATCAGGTCACCAGTTTACTGGTATATAATTGATAATCAATGTTATTCAATTCATTGTGTTAGTGTTGTGGCTCATCTTTGTATATACTGTACATAATTAAAATCATCATCTGCTGAGTAAGTAGAACACCCTGGTTTTTTTTTTTATAATAGATCCAAATTTTCAAAATGCTTACTTTAAAGGTATATTAAGGTAGGGTATATAATTTTTAGGTCACTTTGAAATATTTAAGGAAATTCTTTTCATGTCAAGCATAGAAAAAATACAAGTCAGACATGAGATATGCATCAGTGCTGGCTTCATCAATCCCTTAAAGTGATGGCTTTCTCTGCTTTAGACGCAAAGCACATTTATGTTAATGTTCCTCAAGGCTTCTTTCAGATATACCCACGGCCATGACCAAGAAACCAATTTACACTCATAACAAATCCTGCTTTCCGCATTATAATGTGTTACAAGAATTCAGTCTTATCTATGATTCACTGTGTGTGAAATGTGAGCCAATGCTGAAGTTTAAAAGCAGGACTTAAACTGCATTGTTTTTTTTAGATTTAAACAATTTTTTTAGACAATTTTATTTAATTGTGCCAGAATCAGTAAATGGAGAAAAAAACATGATGGGGAACCACCAACCTCAGTTTAATCAGGACAGTTCTTCTTATCTATCAATCATGCTGTCTGTCAATAAAGCAACCTCCCCAGGTGTTCCAGATACGGCGGCACATCCAAATGATTTAGAGGTGTAAATTTATAAGAAACAAGCATTTTGAATTTTAAAATAGACTTCAAAATCCCTCAAAATGCCTCACTTCATAACTCTGTATGGTTGGCCGAGGATGGAAAACCTTTTCTCCATGAAGTATGTTTTAAGTGTGTGCTGGCATGGAGGCACTGACAGATCTCTAGTTGGAATTCACATTGATGGGCACAAGACAAAGCGTGTGTACCAGTGCTGGCTGTAGAATAAAATAGCTTCCTGATAAAAGAGCGGTAATAAGCAGTGACAGCTGGTCGTGATATTAAATGGAAGGCTAAATTATAATATCCATCAATAGCTTGACAATGAAACTGTTAGAGCTGAGCAATTCATTATATAACAAGTGCTCATCACTGGCATAATAAGTATTATGTAGGGCAAACTATTGCATGCATATGAGGCGCCGTATATCAAATCAAACTTCACTCATTAGTAGAGCAGTTAGTACTATATATGTATGTGTGACTGTTTCATACAGTATATGTATATGCAGGTGTTTCATGTGTGTGTGCATGAGTGAAGTTTTATTTAAGCCCTATACAGCACCTCATACATGCACACACACACACACACACACACACACACACACACACACACATACTTACAGATACACTAAAAGTAGATACGCAGCTGTTTTTAATTATTTCTTTGCGCTCCCTTTTTATTTTGAAAATGTCTGTAATGTCCAGGATAAATGCCATGTTTTCTCATCATATTAAACACGGTAAGCTAAAATGACCACTGGCAGGCCTCAAGAAGACGACATTTGTGTCCACAAATAAGAACAAAGTTTAAAAAGACATCGCAAAGAACTAAGTGAAAAGTGTGTGTGTGGGGGGGGGGGACACAAGAGTGGTGATGTTTCACAGCATGAAATAACTTGATCAGCTCAGCAGTGGTGGTTTTATCATCAACTATAGTTGTTAATGGAGCAAAAAACAATGTCAGCAATGAGTGCGCAGAGCTAGCATTATTCTTGTTTCATTCAGTAGCTGCGTGCCACTCTAACG
>JAOVVB010000016.1:14191987-14203029 GCA_028570985.1 Heterobranchus longifilis | reverse complement strand
GCAGTCATCATATATATATATATACACACACACACACACACACACACACACACACACACACACACACACACACACACACTGTACTAGTAAAAATTATAGGAGAGGTGGAGTACCTCTCACACTTTGTGATTTAAAAGAGAGTGTAAATACTAAAGTTCCTTGTGTGCGTGTGTGTGTTTGCCTACTTTGAGAAACGGCGCTCTCTTGGCTGGAGAAGCAGCCAGACTAAAATCCAGTTTACGCCACATGTCCTCCAGGAGAAACACTAACTCGGCAGGACCCAGCTGTACCTCCTCTCTCACCTGCAACACGACAGCGCTCAACATATATGTTATTAAATCACACATTACCTGCGTGGATGATATTGTTTACTGTACGTACTGTAAAAATTATTGTATGAGAAACAGATCACATGTTATATTGACCTTGGTATGGAGCTCAGTGTCCAGCATTGATCTGGAGAGAAGACCACACTGCAGAATGTTCAGGACCGCCATGTCCAATTCCCTAAAGTACGGCCTGTACGAGGACAGACTCACCCCCACTTTGACCTCCTTCTCCAGGTGGTCCTACCCCAACAAACACAGTTTCAAAGTCGAATGTGTCTCCTAACATAGACACATTCCTAATTATAAATACCATCTTTGGAAAATTTATAAAATTTAATTCCCCATCCTTTTAGACATATATATATACATACATATACACACACAACTGGAACTAGTTTATATTATGGGGAAAGCAATGAACATTGATGTTACATTTGCGCAAAAGAAATTTTGCTTACGAAGGATGCGATGGGATGGGGATGGGAATCAACAGGGAACACCCGGTATGGGACTATCCCTACCAAAAGGATGAGGTGCTGCCTGCTAATGTGTCAACGGTTTAAAGGCACCCGTAGGCTTATAGAGGAATGGCAACATTTCACCACCGCCAAATTCAAACATATGTAAATTTATAATAAAAAAATAAAAATAAAAAACAATTAAAGAGTCAGTGTGGCAATATGTGAATTGCCACACAAAATAATCACAATACATCTCTGAATCAAATTTTCCCCATCCCTAATAAATAAAACATTATTATTATTATTATTATTATTATTATTATTGTTGTTGTTGTTAATAATAATAATTTAAGATTTAAATGTGATGAACATTCAGCGGGGTGGAACTCTTGATCCTTGAAAATCGCTGACTTGTAGAAGAGACGCATCTGTCTGTTGGATCTGCCCACAGAATCATTCACCAACACTACATTCAGCCAGTGAAAATCTTGAAAATTAATGGATAAGTGTACACACATGCTTTCATGAACACCACTTGCACATTACAGGAACTTGGCTGGATCATGGCTTCGGTGTACTGAGAGAACTATCTACCTTGATGTATCCAAGCACTAGTGAAACGCTGGGATGAGTGCATTAGCGTAACAGTGGATTATATAGAGAAATAAAACCAGTTACAGTTACGTTGATTGTATAGAACGCTCATAGCTGTTCTATACAATCAACAGTCCCAGTTTGACTTGAGTGCCCCTCGTATTATAGTATACTTGAGTGCTCCCTGATCTAAAGCCTTTCTCTATATTTGGGTGTGGAAATAACAAAAAATCACTGTATATCAATGTTTTATCCTGAAACCCTGAAATTTACTTTAGCAGATTTTCTCCATCTCGATCACTGCTGAACAGAAAATATAAAATAATATCATGGACTAAAGCCAGGCATAGCATCTGCTGATCTGCATCTGCTTTATAGTTGGACAATACAATAGGTGTGTGGTATATCAGCGGTATTGTTATTTGCCTGTGCCTGAGGTTCATCAGCCTCCGCAACCTCATCCAATTGCGAGCCATCTGTTGAAGAGCTCTTACTGGACGACGCTTTCCTCTTCTTCCCTGTGGACTCTGAAAACACAGGAGATAACAGATGGTTTATGCGCACCATCACACCCACAGCTCCAATAAAAATAAATAAACTATATACAGTGTACAGTCTACACACCCCTCCTAAAGTGGCAGGTTCTGTGACATGATATAATAATCAACACAATTCAAGTGAAAACCAAACTGAAAAGTATTAGGTGTAAAAAAAAAAAAAAAAATTTTTTTAAAAAAAGTATTAACTTACACTAACCTGGCTGCACACACAATTTTATAATGGAGCATGTGAAATTCAGAAGTTATTAATGAAGATATTCTTTTAAAAAGCTGGAGTGTTTTTCTTTTTTTTCCATAAAATCTTTCAATTTGTTTTTAATTTGAAATTAGCTGGTTGTTATATGACATCGCAAAAACCTGAACATTTTAAAAGGGGTGTGTAGACTTTTATATCCACTTTATGTAGCTTGTTATAGGGCCTGCATGAGTGTGATGGTGTGTATAAAGCAGCTGGCATCCACAGATTAAATAAGATCTGGCATGATTTATCCTGGTTTCGTATTTCACATCATAAAAAAAACTGCAATTATAACAAAGATATAGTGCAGATGTTTGTATAGTGAAACAAACATATACTGCAGATGTTTTTGTTTTTTTTCCCATCCACTGTACCAGACCTTATTTTCGATTAAGATGATCTCATGTACTCCGGTTTCCTCCCATAGTCCAAAGACCTGCAGGTTAGGCTAATTGGCGTTCCCAAATTGCCCCGTAGTGTGTGAGTGTGTGATTGAGTGTGTGTGCCCTGCAATGGAATGGCACCCTGTCCAGGGTGTACCCCGCCTTGTGCCCTAAGCCTCCTGGGATAGGCTCCAGGCCCCCCGCGACCCTGAATACGCGACAAAGCTGTATAGATGATGGGATGAGATGATTTCATGTAGAACATTTGCTACCAGGTGCAAAGCTGATTAACCAACACCGGACTGAACAGTGAGTGTCTACACTTGAATAAACCTCACATACTAGGGCAGTGACTACAAACACAATCATATAATATCAGTAAAACTGAGGAAGCACCAACTGAGGCCTCTCTGATGTGTATGACATCTTTACCTTTCCTTGCTTTCTTGGCAGGAGCGACAGATGGAGCAGGAGCCGAAACATCTCCACTCTCATAGTCAAAGTTAGCCAGAGGAGGGACGAATCCAGGGCTGGCTGGAATGCACAAACCCATAATGATTAAGAAGGTGTTTGCTTTAAGAAGTGTTAGTTTGCTTTATCCACCATAATTCTGTTCAGGTACCTGCCAAGCATGTCTCCAACAGCGTCTGCAGGTAAGTGATGTTCTGAAGACGAGTTATAACTTTCATTTTCATCTCAGGGTCTTTCAGCTTGCAAAATGCATTTACTACCTAAATGCACATAAATATACACGTATTCAGTCAAACACCTGGTCACTTCTGAGTAAAAAAGTCACAATTTTCAATATCATTACATCGTTAACCTGCCACTGTAGTAAGGTGAGAGAAAAACAAGATGCTTCATAGTTTATATGAAACCCTTTGGGTGCACTGACCTCTCTGAACCAGTTGATGGTGTAGAAGAGCAGAGAACAGAGGAACTCTCGCTCTGCCTTAGACAGACTGTCTATCTTCTCTACCACCTCCATATCAGTCAGGATCAGAGGACAGCCTACCAAAACACACACACAGAAATATTTACAACCTTTCATATCTTAATACATGCTGTAAGAATGATAACCATTAATCAGCTCTCTTGTACAACTGGCAGAAGTTTTTGTATTTTCAGTTTATGTACAAAATTTTTATTTAAAAAAATTACGTAAAAAATTAAATGACTGCAACTGTCGACAAGACAACCCAAGACCAAAATGTAATGCATGTCAGAAAGTATGTGTGAGGTATTGAGATACAGACAACTGAAAGCAGAAGCTGTTCAGAGGTTTGAGGTAGCAATAAAGACAAACGCTGGAAGGAATTCTCAGGATGCTCAGAACTCTTCCCACAAAAATGTTAATATAAATGGTAAATTAATAACTATAAGTCCAATAAGGTATTAGATGCAATGTATCACAGTATAAACATGTGATTTGCCTTGCAGCTGAAACTGTGATTAAAAGACTGATCAATACCTTCTGACCAAACAGATTTGAGACGTCAATAGTGCCATGGTATAAATTACTATATTCAACACAGACAATATGGTTATAGTGAATATACTGTAATATAATCACTACCCTGAATTGTATTTCAGTTATCAAATCTATTGTAAGACTATTGTGGGCAGCAATAAAAAATAAGCAGGTATTATAATATGTAAATTCAATAGTGGCACACACCTAGTAGACAGAATACAGAATATGATTTAATATGCATTCTGGTTTTAACAAAAAAAAGAACTAGTTCAGTTCAGTTATTTTTTTGTATTGGTGGAGCTGAGAAATCTCCCAGGTTAATAACAAAAAACAAACAGAACTGCCCTGCCCAAGGAAAATGGATTTTATTTAACCAATCGTTAGAACATGCTGTGACACGACTCTCTCAGCCAAACAATACTGTGTATTCTTTTTCATCAAGTCTAGGTAGATAACATGTCTAGTTCCTCCTGTTACAAAGAGGCCTTTGTGCTCTGGCTGGGAAAGGCTACGGATCAAGTGCCAGAGCTGGTAATATCAGAAAAGTGTACCATCAACTAAGAGGAAGAGTTGTAGACTTTCCTGTTTACGCATATGCAAGACTCTTTAGCCTAGTGACGGACTGTAAATATACTGTAGCATTGATCACTCTACATGTAATCATGTTATTAGAAAATAGAAAAATGTAATCAAATAATACCAACATTGTCTGACAAGTATAATGTTTGCTTTGTTGCTAATTTAACAATAATATGAATTGACCAACAACGAGGTCCTGACCTTAACCCCATTAAAAGTGGTTGGGTTTTTCTCAATACAATTATTTTTAATATATTATATTCGCATAATATGATTCGGCTGCATACACAGTCAGGGTTTTAAACCCCTGGAGTTTCTTATGTTTAATTACAGTTTAATGATTACTACCGTTATGGAACTGATACCTGAAATTGATGTCAACTAGCAATTATTAAGGAAAACTGAAATCTGAAAATGTGCCACTTGTTAATTGGTTGCTCTCGGATCCTTACAGGCGTTCTATATTAAAGACAAGTGCACTTAGGGTAAACATGTTAAGCCTGTGCTAGTGTTAACTATAAAACAAATACACTGATCAGCCATAATATTATTAGGCAGCAAGTGAACATTCTGTCCCTGAGGTTTATGTGTTGAAAGCAGAAAGAAATGGGCAAGAGTAAGGATTTGAACGACTTTGACTCTGAGCAAAATAATGATGGCCAGACAACTGGGTTACAGTGACTGTGAATGTACAGTACAGTTACAGTAACTGCAGCTCTTGCAGCTCTTGTCTGCAATCGTCAGGACCTTCAAAACGTGCTCAAAGAAACGAAAATCAGTGACAAGGTCATGGACAGCCAAGGCTCACCAAGCAAAGGCTGGCCCATGTAATCCAAATTCAAATTGTAGCTCAAATTACTCAAACATTAATGCTGGTTTCTATAAATAGGTGTCGAAACACATCACAGTTCGTTGCGTATGGGGCTAAGTAGCCACAAATTCGTCAGGGTGCCCATGCTGATCCGTGTCCACTGCCAAAAGCACCTACAATAGGCACATAAGCATCAGAACTGGACCACAGAGCAATGGAAGAAGTGACCTGTTCTGATTAATCACCTTTTCTCTTACATCATGTGAATAGCCAGGTGTGTGCGCATCTCTTACAAGGGCAAGAGGTTGCACCAGTATGCACAATGGGATGAGGCAGTGTGATGCTTTGGGCAATGTTCTGCTGGGAAACCTTGGGTCCTGCCATTCATGTGTAGATTTTATTCTGAAACTTTCCACCTACCTAAATGTATCAGTTACACCTCTTCATGAAAACAGTATTCCCTGATGAAAGTTGCCTCTTTCAACCCGATAAAGTGCCCTGACACACTGCAAAATGGTTCATAAGAGGTTTGAGGAAAAATTCTCCTTATTAGGCAGGTGGTCATAATGTTACAGCTGATCGGTTTAAATGTTACAGCTGATCGGTTTACAGTACCTAATTAGACTTATAATTCCATCCCTTACTCATGAGATTAGTTCGAGATTGTTCCAATGAAAATGTCAGTTCACCAAACATTTAAGATCAAGATCCACCTGATTCCTTAGATGACAATTAACAATGTAGACTATATGCAGAATAAGTAGATCCCTTAAATGAAAATGGTACAACAAAAGGCGTTCAACAGCTTCCGACTGCCATTATATCTGTATTTGAGAGTAACGTATATTTCGAATTGAAAACGTCACTTTGACCCATTTATATACTAAAGTTCATATATCAGTTTTATAATATACTTCTTACAGGTTCAATGGAAAACTCCCTTTCATATCTATCTTCATGGAAACACGATCTTCAAACTGATATTTTAGTAGAGGCCCGGGAACAGACCTGCCTCCTAGCCCAAACTCAAACTATTAATACTAGATTTAGGTTGTTACAATATAGATGGTTACTTAGAACATATATAACTCCAGTAAAACTCCATAAGTTTAACCCTAATATTCCTTATAGTTGTGTTAAGTGCTATAGTGAAATACTGTAGGTACACTGTATGTAAGAATGTGAGAAAATTAAGACATTTTGGAAAGAAATCTTGTACCTAACGTCTAGTATCATAGGAAGTGATGTTCCTGTAGATGCTAAATTGTGTATTCTGCATATGTTTCCTGAAAATCCTTTGTTAAATGGAAAGAAGAAAAGGCTTATTAAGTTCTGGTTGTTGCAAGCCAAGCATGTTACTGCCACAAAATGGAAAGACATTCAAGGACCTACTTCAGGTCAATGGATCAGGGAAATGTCTAATAACCTGGCTTTGGAAAAACTTACTTATCTTGCAAATGGGAAAATTGAGACTTCTACGAGATCTGGACACCCTTTGTACAATTCATGACGTTATTATAGTAAAAACTGAACTCTCTCTGTCAGGAGTTCTTTTTGTTGCAGAGAGTAGGATGTTGCTGGGTATGTGTGTAGGGGTGGTTCGTGGGACTGGGGTTTTATTGTCCTTTTCATAAATATAATCTAAAAAAAAAAACTATTTGTGAGAAAATCTGGATTTTGTGCTCGTCATGTGGCTTATTATTTCTCCTTCACCCTTATTTCAAAGATCAGGGAGTTTTCAGGAACTTGTTTATTAAAAGAAAGAGAGAAGTAATTATGTCGTACTGTTAGTCCAAAGTTGCAACACTGTGTGAAATTTGGCCTAAAATGCTTTTTTTTCCGGAACCCTGCCAAATACAGTGCAAATGGAAGATGAATTCATGCTCTTACTATGTTACACTTCCCAATCAACAGGTGCACATGTGCAGATTCCTTATGAGACTGTGAGAGCTTAGATTAGAGTCTTAAGAATTTCCATGTTGGTCTATGTAGATGGTGATTCAACAATGCAACCAGACAATGTGGGATCTTGAACAGAAGGCAAGCCTGAACGAGACAGGGTTTCTGATTTCTAAAAGGATCATCTGTGTTTGTATGGAGCCGTGTCTGACCTAGGAGTGCATCTATCTCCTCCAGATCCCCCTGGTGCTGCTCCTCTTCACACAGCCTCAGCAGTCTGAAGAACGAGGAGAGACACAGGGGAGATACATGCCTGGAGGAAAGGAGAGAGGGGGTGATGAGCAAGAGTGAAAACACAAAAAGAGATCATGTGCATGCAAATGTAGATACTGCTTGTTTTAGAGGGGGCTTTTTTAATTACAGATGACGGAAAAAAAATTGTGTGTGTCAAAGTGTGTGTGTGTGCGTGTGTGTAAAGTATGTGTTCTGACCTGCCATCTCTCTTGCTGTCTGCTTTGTACTGCAGATCCTTAGCCATTAGGGGCAGCAGGTTAATGGCGATTCCTCCCTGACTCTCATCTTCATCCAGATTGTACGAAGCTGAGGCAGTGAATGGAAATGAGCTGCCACACACAAATGCAAGAACATTAACAACACATTTAGTCTTTCTATACACGTACGTAAAAACAAATGCTATGATCCTGAGGTTTTGATGATAATTATTCAGTTAGATATATTTAACAGGAAACAATGTCTTGAATTCTTTTTTTTTTTTTTGCACAACAAATTATTTGTTTCAGAATATCAGTTATACTTTTTATGTAGGGCCAGACCACAAGAGAAATCTTACTTATGTTGAGTTTAAGAAGAAAAAACAAATTGTATTATTTAATCTGGGCTGCAGTACTTTTGCATGGTGGGGAATTAAAAGTCATCTGCAGAAAAGTGATCAGTTTCCTTTTCCATTTGGTAATGTTTTGAGCAGTGTGTGTTGTAAGATTAGTCAAACCTAGCTTTACTCAGCTCAGTGGTGAAAATGTGTACTTGTTACACATTTACATACTTGTTACATAACTTGTTATACACTTGTAACATAAATCCTTGTTTTTTTGCATTAATTTTTGTGAATATTTGCTTATTTCTAATGAGTAATATCGCCTATAATATCGCCTATATTATATAATATATATAATAGCATTACCTGTTATTCGAAACTGTATCGCATTCACAAATGCAATTTTGCATGCTTTATCAGTTTGTTTTCTGACAGTAATAAAATTTATTAAATCCATAAAACTATTCCGTTTTATCAGCCCTAATTTATTTTTTTACATCTAATAGTTACCCATCTAGCAGATCAATGATTTGATTATATAAGATGAAGCAATGCATAACTTGTACATAACATTGTGTTGACTGAGGCACCCACCCAGAGATCTCTGGTCCAAGGTCCACGACAAAGTCCTCCTGAAAATCCTCCAGCACACTCTTGCCAATCCAAGCCTGCCAAAGGACAGAACAGATTGGACATTGCTTATGCATTACCTTTTACTGCTGGCAATGATATTTTACACCACTGTGTATATGTGCATGGTGTACAAATACATAATCATACATAATACTATGGTTTGTAAGATTCCTCATATGTAGTGTTGCTCAATTCATTGGAAGGTTGCTCTATTTACAGGAAATTAAATTATAAACCCAGCCACTCATGGCCAGAGAATTGAAAGGACAAAACATCCTGCTGTTAGAAAGGAGTTACGCACCTGCACCAGGGGGTCGAGTCGGTGGGTTTGCAGCAGGTTGGCCAGCTCATCGTAATATAAAGCAGCAGCCTCAGCTGAGCCTTCACTGCACGACTGCACCAACTCCAGTAGTGCCGTCACCTAACCATACACACGATCATCATGAGTAAGAATGCACAAACATAAGCATAAACAAAACACACATTTATACTAAGAGCTGCTCACCTGCCGATGCGTGTCTTTGGGCAGTGTACCTCCCTGAGAGCCTTCTGATCGGTCTCTGTAATGCAAGAAAAACACATGTGCATCAGGGGAATTTACTGTAACATATAACTGAAAATCTAAAATCTAATCTGATCACGTATGTGGTGGAACAAACCTCCATTAGATGTCCGAATAGCTGAAGAACTGACAGTCTTCAAACAATGTCTCAACATTTTTAGTACTTAAATTAACCTCAAAACAACCCTCCCCATGGTGTCACAGATTGATGGTACTTATGGTCAGTAACCTAGTGAACGAGTTCAAGGATGTATTTAATGATACTTCAGACTTCATACGTAAGTCACTATGGATAAGGGTGTTTTAAAAATGTCATAAATGCGAATTGAACCTATTTATCCAGACACACCTTTTATAACTTTATCCTTTCCTTATGGTGATATCAATTTTAACCTGGCCTTAATAATCTTTTTTACTTTGTTGCTTGTATGTTGTATAATCTGATAACTGGTTGCTGTAAGGTTAGAACTTCCCTTCTCTCTCTCTCTCTCTCTCTCTCTGCCTGTCTATAAGTGCTTTGAAGTGTCAAGTTTCAAGGTAATTCTGTGATCCATGATCCAGGAGGATAGGACTGAGAGTATGCTCACACCTTTTCAGTCCTCTGTCTCAGTCTTCTGGATCACAGAATTCCCTAGAAAATTCAGCTTAAAACTAACTCACAATTAGGTAGTTATACATTTACCTTCGTGCTGCCATACTCCCCACCATCATAACAGCACCGATGATGCCGATGCGTTTGTACTTAAGCACTGTACTGGACAACTGCTTTCGGATCACTATGTGCATGTCGTCCTGCAGGAAAGCAAGAAGATATGATACAGATATGGAAGATTTTCATAAAGAAAGGGTACACTGTAAGCCATTATGGGAATATGATAACACAATTAACCTATTTAAAGACAGGTGTTGAATTCCTATTCCTAATTCAAAAATACACTTTATATCAAAAATGACTTGACATGGCTCATCCTAATCTCTTCAGATGAACAAATACCATTTTGCAGTCGCAATGTAATGTCTATTCAAACTCCAATCACGGAGTACAGAAACATGGCCGCTGAGGACCTTAACAGACCGCCATTACAGATTCACGCTCATGTTCACTCAGTTACTGATCACTAGAACCTAAACTTAATCACTGTCCTCAAACTACCTCAAACCTCTAACCAACTTCTGCTTTCAGCTGTCTGTATTGCAATACCTCACACATCCTGACATGTTCCTTATAGGCTCTTTTCGATCATTCTTATATTCATTCTTCCACCAACTCTTGCCTGGCCTAGTTCATGTGGTAAATTATCTTACTGAAAGATGGCACTATACAGGTAAAGAGCCAATTTTACAATCACTTTTAACAGTTTTACAGTTATTCAAACATTGATTGTAAGAACAACAACTACACTACTTGGACTTTTTTTTGTCTCTATTTTGTCTTTTTTCTCTTCTATTCTCAGTAAAAGGAAACTTTGGATGCAGATTTTTTTATTTATTTAGTCGTGTCCAATTCTTTTTCCCCTAATTTAGTCGTGTCCAATTCCTTCCCGTCACTAGGGGGGGCTCCCATATTAAGGCTACTTACTACCACTCGGCCAGGAGGGCCGTGGGCTGTCACGTGTTTCCTCCGAACCACGTGACACCAGCCGACCTCTTCTTTTCGAACTGCTTGCTCACGCACCGTTGGGGG